>WURV02043566.1:0-22251 GCA_011762755.2 Epimenia babai | reverse complement strand
TGCTGATTAACCCTTAGCACTCTTGTCGCAGAATTGTATTGTAATAGTAATATGAGATACACTTATCAGTGTGGTAGCTTATGATTGTAAAGTGATAGTAGAAAAGACAAATACAGTTAGTGTGTTTGGTGTTATGCGAGACTCTTGATCAGTTGGTAGCCAACTCATTAGATAATGGCAATAGATAATAATTCCCAATGTTGTACTACAACGCCCAGAGTCCCGGACCGGGAAATGTTTCACTTCACCATATTGTCAAATATCATAGATTATTGTTTCCCATGGCATTTACATGTAATCAATATTCATAACTAGTTTTCTAAACCAATAACCAAAAAATCGGCGCAATGGACCAATGCAGTCAGGGTTACGATTAGGGTTCGAATAGAGTTAGCGATAGCGTTAAAGTATCAGCTGGTGAACATTAATGGGCGGATCGCACCAGTTCACGGCGTCAAAAAATTTTCTATTACTAAAAGCAAAACGAGAAACAGAAATCTACTTGTAAGTTAACTATATGGTAATACATACAGCCTAAGGTTCAAGCCAATGAATGAATGATTAACAACGGTATCTTATTTCACGAGTAGCACTAACACTCACATGGCTGTAAACACCTCTACGTCCTTTATAACCTTGAAAGTTAAAATGAAATGTAGAATACTATCGATTACCTGAGTAGAAAGTGATCGGATCGAGGCTTGTAACTTTAAACTCTCACAAAGAATGACTAAAATTCGTGCGAATGATGGTAATTGATAGTTCGCAATAATTTCCTGGTTTGTATTGCCTTTACCCAGAATCATGTGACGTTAGTGTCACGAGTTATGACGTCAAAAAATGATACTATTTTTAGATAGAAATCAGAAGGGAAATAAGTTTCTGACTCGCGGCAAGGGATATAACTGGGGCGAACAGGTTGCTGTCTGGCTCGATCAATGGAGTGGCCTCCCCTTTTCTATTCCGCCACAATGTTAAGATTAATATACCATGTAACTACAATAAAAATACACTACTGTTTAAATTCAGGATGCGACAATGACTAAATAAAAGGATAAAACAGTAAAAGTTATAACCGATGAACTTTCAATTATGACATTTGAATCGACAAGTTTGGCTGATTTATTCATTCTTGTCTTCCAATAATATGGGCATCATTAATGTTGTCATAGTCTAATATAACTGCCTCTCTTCTTGATATGAATGTTTGATAATGTCAGTTTTTTCTAGGAGTGATTAGATGTCCTCTAACGGAGAGTTTGCTGAATTTTAGATCCCTTATAAAACAAAATTAATCTACTCTGTTTTCTTCTTTGGCTCATTGATTGTTTCAGGGCATGCAGACTGTCGGCGGGTGCGCCGTCCTCCTATATAGTTATTGGTGATAAAACTCGCTGCGCGTTTTTAAACACATTCCTGTTGTTTTATTTTATATGCATTGCTTTGAAAATCCGCCATATACTACTACTACGATATTCTAAAATTGGTCTGACAAGCCCTTGGCATGTCTGATCTTATGATGTGGGCATTTTAACGGATTCCTTTTCAGTAAACCTATGGTGCTATTAGGTTTAATATATACTTTTGTAATGTGCTTATCCCACAATATGTCATTAGTAATGTTTACGCCAAGGTATTTAATCTAGTCTCTCTTTTGGAGTAATGTTCCTCCTAGAGTGTAACGCGTTTGATGGTTGCATTCAGTTCATTCGGTTGGCTGAAATCACATGTGACACCTTCTTGCTTATTCTTCTAATCTGTCAACATTAGACCCTACGTCATACGCTACTGCGAAGTCTCAATCATTTTCTGATGCAATCTCTGTGTAGCATAGTCTGTTATCTGCAAGTACTCTCAAGATTGGGTCATTTTTTGCTATGTCAATAATATCAAATGAAAACAGGAGAAGACCAAGAGCTGTACGTTGAGGAACGCCGGAGATTACGTTCGTCATTTTGTAGCAGGATCGATCAACCATAAGATGGTGTTTTCCGCGACATAAAAAAAACATTTGATCCAATGAAGTGTTTTATCTATGCCATAGCAGTGAAGTTTTGTTTTTAACAATTCAAGATTGACTGCGCCGAAGGCCTTTTATAGATCTGGAATAAAACTATTTTGTTGCTCTCTGTTTTCTAGTGCTTAGGCAAAATCGTTAATTACATGTGTTAATTGGGTATCATGCCTATGAACCTATGATTTTTCTTGAATACATGTTTTTTTCCTGTAATCATATTATATTCATCTGTGAGGGAATGGATCATAATGCATACTATACCTTCTAGTACTTTACAACTAAATCACGCTAGTTCAAAAGTCTGTAGTTCACGGTCTGAGACCTATCTTTCTTTTTAAACAGTGGTGAAATGTCAGAATTTTTTCCAATCATCGTAATTTACAATTTTTCTAGAGGTTGTTTGAAAGTGTATAGGCCTACCGTATGTAAATAGTGATTTAATACTTGACATCTAGGGATTACGTTATCACTTGAAATGGGTACCATACCACCATAAGGCGCATAATGCTTCATCGATATGTTAGACGCACCATAACCGGAAGTTGACACAGAGTAAATGTAAAAATTTTATTTAATATGGCAGCCACAATAACAAATTTTCAAACTGAAAAACCAGAAGGTCATCACGTTGTTTATCGCCGACAGATGAGCTACAGCGAATCCTTGGAAGAGGTGTCAATCAAAGACGGTACTTCTGACATTGGTACGTACTATAGAAATTATTCCATAAAAATCCCCTCACAAAAGTTCTTCGTTTTCAAAAAGTCAGACGCATCTGATGAAGTCGGACGCGAATGAATTCAAGTCAATTCCGAGATGTGGCAAGGTCAGATAGATATGGGGGGTAGGCAACAGTGACATTAGTCACTCCAACATGTTTTTTAAGTTAACTTGGGCGTATTTCCAGAGTAAAGTCGGACATAACACTGCTTATAACAGCTACCATTCGTCAAACTGAAATTTGCAACAATATATAGTAAACTTGACAATTATATAAAATAGGTACATTCATACACAGGTACATATATATAAATATATATATATATATATATATATTCGTAAGTTCCACCAACAATTTTTTTAATGGCTCGCATCATGAATCAAATGAAGCAAAGTGCATGTGTAGCTCAAATAATTCCTATTTGAGTATTTGAGGAGGGTGGCGCGGCCACTACTTGTACTCGGTCGCTAAGGACTATTGTGTGTTATCATATATATGATTAATGTCACAGGACAGTGAAGCTGTCACTGCCAGTGTATTGCTATTTGCAATACATATCCGACTTGACTCTAGCATTCTCTGTGGTGGTCTGTCTCGTTAGTTCGTATGCGATCTTGGCTATAATGCAGATCAAATTTCCCGTAATCATGTCATTGCGTGCAGAAACTACTCAACTTTTGATGCACTATGTAGATAGTGTTTTCTATATTTATTAACACTAGTATCGTCATCCTAGTACACTGGATGGGACAATTTCTCATAAGTGATAAGCCATGCTTCAACTAATTGACTATTTTATGTCATTCTCTATACTCCATATCTGTTTATTTACGTTCGTATGATCATTTAAGTTCAAACTATAAATTTTTATGACTATCAACAGCCACTCATTTAATTTTATTTGAAGCTTTTTACAAAAACTCAGCATTGTTGAAGTATGGAGTGATTTTGGTCGATTATAATTTTCATTAAAGTTTTCCTACTCTCCATGTTCCTACAGAATGACTTTAATTGCAGAAATATAATGGAATCTGCTTTAGTGACAACTCCAGGTACATAATCTAACTATTGTGATGTATGTCGCATGCGCAACAGTAACTTCATTATTTGGATTGCGACATTGTGTTTGCTTTATTGCAACAGCACTTTCAGCATGTTAATCGATTGATGCACATTTTGAT
The DNA here is from genome assembly GCA_011762755.2 of Epimenia babai. Classification (NCBI taxonomy): domain Eukaryota; kingdom Metazoa; phylum Mollusca; class Solenogastres; order Cavibelonia; family Epimeniidae; genus Epimenia; species Epimenia babai. Next base: position 18,332 of record WURV02043566.1, on the reverse strand, counting down.
ATCAATAATATGGTCTTGTTTCATCTTGTATGTATATTGCTTTTTGTAACTAGCCTATGTCAAATATGACAAGCCTCGTAGCTTTAACCGTGCCATCTGTATCTAATGAGTATGATTTTTTATCTTCTTAATTTATATCACACTCATTGTTATGTTCAATTTTGTTTATATTATTTTGTGTTTTACTAACAATATTAACTTGAAATTTATGTATATTGATTGTAATGTCATTATAATCCATGTCACCTAATATTGTAGCATCGTAAAACTTCATAGTAAATCACACCTATACTGTTATTCATAGCTTATAAACAGTTCATTCCATCCCCATTATCATCTACAAATACGTAATTATATTACAACAAGGCGTCACTAACTAGGACTTAATAATTATGATTATCATCTACCTTTTGACATATTTCTATGTAACCTCTGCCATTTAATTATATACATACCTTTGTCACATATCAAAATTTAATGCTATACTGAACTATTGTCTAGTAATATTCCTTTCACTTATTTATTATAATAATATATGAAATAAATCAGATCAAATAAATAAGCTATTAATAGAGGATGATGTAATGTCATACCACAATAGCCCGCACATTGTGGTACATAAATGCATTACGCTAGATATACGTTATATCGCATCATTGTAAATGGCTTGACTGGGTCTTATCAATGTGTGTATACTGCTACAACATTGATCTTTACGCATGAGCGGCAGCGAGAAAATTATACGGTTATTGACTAATTATATTAATCCTTAGCGTTTAAGTTATGGAAAACTACCGTTGCTCCACTTTATGTTAACCCTTCACCGATAATTATCAGATTAGAACTCGGCCATGATGAATTCTCGAAATGATTCCACTTAGCAATTGATAAAATTCAGTTATGTATGTAGAATATGTTTTATGACTACTATTATATAAATTTGAAATATATTAGTAATAGCCCATAAATTCAAATTTGATATATCTTGTGAACCGGTCGCGCCATCCCTGTTTTAGATGATATATCGCCGATAGAGTTAAACGGCCCTATTTGTTAATATGGGGGTTAAATTGGCTGTACCTTTCTGTATGAGTCAAAATGGCTCTATCCATTTATGTGAGTTCAACTGGCCCTATCTCCGAATATGGGTTACACTAGCCCTATATTTTAATATGAGTTAATCTGGCTCTCAAATTAATATGGGTTAAACTGACTATGCCTATTAATATGAGTTAAACTGGCCCTGTTAGCTAAACTGGCCCAATCCATTTATATGAGTTAAACTTACGCTATCCATGTATGTTAAACAGGCCATTATTGATTAACACTGAATTTTTCTAATACGGCGCGACATAAAAATCAACAGATGTTGTCTTTTGTCTATTCTATTGATTTTGTCAAAACCTTTCTGCTGCGGTATGTTATATAGAAAAGTAGATGGAGCCGCCTTCAAAACTCAAAACTCTTTTCATAAAGTAAAACTGATGCGTTAAAATAGAGTCGTATATAATATTGACGCATTTTTATGATTTATCATACTGTTTAAATGGCATTTAAATTTTTATTTCTGGAATTTACGCCTCATAAAATATAAAATTTCATCCATCATTAGTGTTAACTCTGCTAGGTGGTCAATCTACTGGTCGAGTTGCTCTAGAAGAGAAGGGGGGTATGTGGACTGATTAATGATTTGCTAATTCCAATCAATGTTGTAGCTGTGTCATTGAGCAAAAATTGCCGAAAATATCTATTGTCCGTGGTGGTATTGTTGGTTCTTGCAATTCCGTTATATACGGACTTCCTGCAGGCATTTTCCTCGGATGTTGATTATAGACAGTTTTCGCGTGACCCATGGCCACACGCGATTGGGCAATCTTGTCTAATCATTAGTACTCGTAAGATATAGAATTATAGATTGTGTGACACATGAGAAACTAGAGAAATTCAGGGAAGGCTTTATTCCCAGTGGGACTCGAACCTACGACCTGCAGGCGACTGGTCTCGTGCTCTACCAACTGAGCTATAGTGGCGGACTCCCCCCTGCACATTCAGGTATTTAACGGCCCCTGTCGATTATTGGCAGTACACACGTACTATACTACGATTAAGGCAAGGTTTTTGTGTTATTTTATTCATGGTAGTGAATATGTGTCTCTATTGTGATATCCATTCTGCCTAAATGGACATACATAATAGATATAATAATCCACCTTAGATACATCCATCTCAATATTTTAAGTATAAAAATCTTATTCATTTCTTATCATGGGAGGTGTTTGAAAAAACCATTGTATGTACACATGTGAACTCATAACTCTACCTGTGAGAGACTATGCTTCTATCCAGTGTACCAATGCTACTGACTGTGCTACTACTTTGTACATACACATATATACATTTCTGAGTCTGAATTAGTATTTTGAATGCAGTTCTCCATGAAACTGGTGCCCAGTGTAACATTTTAAGTATAGGACTAATATGGATATATCGAGAGTCGTGCAACTACATTTTGTATTTTTTTGACAACTGAGTTGGTAATTTATGGGATCATAATATATGAAATTCCTCAAATCCAGTTTCAATGTTATAAAAGCATGAATCAGTGTTTCTAAGAGCCGGCAGTCGATTGGTCGAGAAACACTCTTTATATTTACCGAATGGAAATAGCGTATCCTTAATGTATAGGTGATACGGTATGTTGGAGAAAAGTGAGAGAGGTGTTAATGTGGACTTCTAACTTACGTATGACTGAACTACATGTTATTGTGCCTGGTAATTGAGAATGAGTATATTCTTAGTGTGATGTTAATTGGGCTAGCCAGTATAGTTCTTTCAATAGTTTGGAAAAATGCACAGAAAAAACCTATACAGCTGGTGGGACTCAACCCCACTACCTCCAGATAACCTCTCCGGTGAGTCCCACCAGAGGTACAGGTTTTTTCTGTGCTTTTTTTCCAACTGTATCCTTAGTGTAATGCCTTAAGTGGCAGGGAATAAACTAAGTTACCCCTGGATTTATTTTCACTTTATTGCCGGCCATCCATAGAACTATTGTGTTTAAACATTTCTATGGTAAGGAGACCTTTGATTTTGTGTCCACAGAAGTTGACAAGCACCCACAGCTGGCTGTCATCGGCACTAAAATGGTCATTGACATCATATGATGCTATGATGTCAGCCAGCGGATGCTATATAGCAAGTACTGAGGCTCCAAGAACACTGGCCTGGGGAACACTGTGTTTTAAGGGGTGGCCTAGGGAACTTCGTTTGAAGGAGTGGCCTAGGGACCTTTGTTTCAAGGGGTGGCCTTGGGAACTCTGTGTTTCAAGGGGTGGCCTTGGGAACTCTGTGTTTCAAGGGTGGCCTTGGGAACTCTGTGTTTCAAGGGGTGGCCTTGGGAACTCTGTTTCAAGGGGTGGCCTTGAGAACTCTGTGTTTCAAGGGGTGGCCTTGGGAACTCTGTGTTTCAAGGGATGGCCTTGGGAACTCTGTGTTTCAAGGGGTGGCCTTGGGAACTCTGTATTTCAAGGTGTACTCGTCTGACACCCAATCACCAACCTTAACATGCAAGGTTCTGTCTGACACACATGATTTAAGTTACCCATTGCAGTACAGTACTTGTGATATTGAAAGACTGCTGAGTGTACATAATAGAATTGCGTGTACAATCATGTCAGAGGCATGTCCAAGTAAATAGCAAGAATTGCTATTGTTTTTGTCAAATGGTTGTAGTATTGAGTCATTCAAACTTGTTATATTGGCTCCAACAGACTGACCCTAGTTATACGTGAAATTAAGTGTGGGGTACAGCTTATTCGATTAAAGATGACCATTAATCTGGGGATATCCTACTCATTCGAGGTGTTGAGAGTGCAGAAGTCAATTTGAAACTGGTTGGAGGGATTTGGGGGCTCCTTGTATGAACATTGAGCTTTTAGGAAAAGGCTTTATTGGGGTTGATTGCCTGTAAACTACCACTCCAGGGATTAATTTATGTAGGGGAAAGGCGGATATATGATGTCTCAAAGCGATGATTCCAATTGCTTGGTAAGGGGGTCAATTTTCACATTTTAATTTTATTCAAATTTAATAGGCTTCAGAATTTTCTCAAGAGCACTGAGAGACACTGATTTCAAGTCAAACCGTTTGTATATCTCTTGGTAATATCACTTTCAGTTGGTAAAATATTATCTGGTTTATTTCTCAAGAAAAATCAACTTTATCAATAAAAAATTCAGCATTGACGTCCGGTAAAAATGTAATGAGATCGTGTTTGCTAGTTACTGTGCTTGATAGTTCTGAATAGCTTTCACTGTTGATTTCCGGCATTGCTGATACGGTCCGTGATTCTGGCACTTGCGTTATTGCTCGTGTATTTGCATTATCATGTGAAGTACTAGTGCCATAGTCGCGGGGTTGGGGTTTAGGCAGATTCTCGGCAAGCTTCCTGTGACTATTAAAAACTTACATAAAGTTTTATCACGCCTTCAGAACATCTAGTAATTTCAATTCCAATGGAAATGCCTTAGTAATTAACTTGGGTAACACAGATACCTTTTGTATACAGATACACTTTATCGTGATATATTTAGCAAGGTAATGGGTGGCATACACACTATGATATACCCGGGACAAAACCTATTTAGGGAAGTGATTTGAGTAACATTTAGGTATTCAAAACATAATGTTATGGTCAATATTAATGTAACTATAGTTTCATATTCATTTCGTGATATGTCACCAAGGGATCAGTTTAACAACATTATATGCCCACTGAACTAGCTATCACTATTGCTATCATTTACACAAGGCATTATTAGTCTTTGTATCACCACTTGACCTTTTGATCTTATTGACATGCTCCCTACCTAACAGAACTTAATCATGCTGATTTATCACTTTATTTGGCCAGTTATCTGAGTTCCCTTATCTATTACTGAATTGTGGAAATTTGCATACTTATCTTTATGCTGCATATTTCATTTCATACACTATTCTGGTCTCAATAATAAACTTGAATTTTCAAGGTAAAGGTGCAGTACATTTAAGTATTTATAGACCACAAGTATCAGCCAATGAAGACTGTCAGATGCAATTCACAGAGAATGTTTATGGTAGCTATTCAGCACGGATGCAGTCACTTTGAGACTTGCACATCACCTGTGGAAATTATGAACCATCTCAGAGATGTGTCTTCTCCAGCAGTTAGACATAAATGACTTAATTCATAACAAAAAACCGTGACCTTTCGACCCTTACGCGGCAGGCCTAGGGCCCTTTTTACTTGACTGTCTCTGTCTCACCACCCTGCCAAGTGACACATCTATGTATCGCATTTTGAAGCTACTTGTACGTATTGCCAAATGACTGTTGGCAAGCTCCGAATGAAGACGTAGAGGAATGGATCTACCGTGTTAGCTTTTATAGTAAAATATAACAATACAGCAATTGCTTTTTGGTTAGCTAAGGATAAGATGACACGAACTTTCGTATATCAAGTGTAATTTTAAACCATATCTGAAAGCCTTGGCTGATACTTGTGGTCTATAAATGTTGTACTCCAGCTTTGTACTATGTCTCTATGAGCTGGGAGAGGTGGCACGCATATTATATCTACCTTTACATGCGCGTACTTGATTGTAATTCGGTGATTCTCAGTATTGAGTTCATCGGACCTAGCTTTGTGGCCTGTTATCTCACATTGATAATTATATTATAATATAAATTATGAAATGGTTACCCCTTTTCGACTTCCATCATAGATAGGCTCATGACGTGTCCATCACCTTCATTCTTCTTGACCTTGTTACCTCAAATAAATTTCACTAAGATATACTTGGGGCAAAGTCGACCATAGGAATCGAATTATCCCGCACAAGGATACAACAGAAAACAAGCTTATTGTTTGTGATATTTTTCTTCACTGTGCAGCGAAATTGTTTCATTTCATCAATCGCACACACCATCAGATTATCGCTCGTTTGAATTGTTACCTTGGCATTCTTCGTGACTTGTATTACACTAATTTTAACTTGAAGCAAGTTCACTTTCATTGCAATGTACTTTTACAATGTCCACATTAACGCTTGTGTGAGATTGTAAATTCCCAAGAGAGGAGCAAATTTTTTATATACTCCATGAAACATTATGCAGAAGAAATGGACTTGAAATCGATAGGCTAAAACCATACGAATTGAAACGCATGCCAGATCTAATTATAAATCCAGTTTTATTACATTCTGACTACCTTCCATGACGATTATCACATTCATTCTGATCAGCAGATATTTTGTAAGAATGTTAACAATGAATAGAATTAGATAAATTATCGTACAGTACGACTGGATATTACGTTCTACTGTACCTCAGTCAATTAAATTGTCACAAAGAGCCTTTGATGATATTGTATGCTGTAGTTTGTTTGAGAGATACAAGCTATAGTAGAAACCTCTCTATGCATATGTCTTAATTGACCCAAACTTGATGAATTCTGTCAGATGTCCAACAACGCACTGTATACATAATACCCAGTTACATTTAGTGAAATTCATTGATAATTTATGAAAGAATAAAATACGAAAGATAATAAGTCATAAATAGAAAGAAAAATATAATCGTTATGTTTTATTGTGAAGAGAACACCCATATTGAATGTTTTGGAAAAGCACAGATATTCCAGGAGTACAGGGTTAGCGCATCTTGTGTAGTGTAAGAAGATGCTGGAAGAAACACGCAGTTAACAAGTTTTAACCCTTGCCACACTGACATCTGTACATCACAGTACTACGACAATACAATTCTCTGACAACAGAGTGCTAAGGGTTAAGAGTACAAAGGTAGTAGGTTTGAGATATGCTGTGTTAGCGGGTTTTAGAAGTGTAGACTTAGTACGTTCCAGGAGCACAGAGTTAGCGCATCAAAAAGGAAGTTTGGTACGATAGGCATTCATAAGATTACGATTTCGCCAAATTCAATACAAGCATCATCCTCGGTTTTGCCGTAAATGTCACATTTAATAGTAAAGATCGCGTATTGATTAATATACGAGGCATATCTATGGAGCCCCATCACTTTTCAATGGCCAAAAGGGGTCAAAATTTACATAGGTATCCCTATCTGAGCACAGTCATGCCTAACCTATCTATCACACATAGATGTCTAATGACACAGCGGACCAGTGAGGCGCAACTCAACTACTTCGTAGCTTAGCTGCATAAATACCTTTATTCTGTCGCATTAAAATACTCCGTGGCTATTTATGACACGCGCTCCTAATTATTGGTGTATACGTATCATCCTAACGCTAATGGTACAATAGAGGATTTTTTTGGCAGTAATAGTCGCGCCTGTCAACTATACATTAGGGAGTTGCGTAGATGCGTAGTACATCTGATGCATCTCTGATTGCTATTGTTAGATTCATTTAATCAGTAATTAGTTACTATTGTATTCTATTGTCAGTACGCGCAATATACGACATTGTTCATCTAATGTACCAATGGTGGCACGGATTACCTCAGCGTGACAATGAAGTGGTTGCGACACAAAAAAGGTTTGTCCATCGCGAGAAGCTACATTTTTTAATAATCACAATCTACGTATTAATTTTTTCTCTTTTCTCCTGTAGGTGTTTACGTTTATTTACTCAGAGGTAATTCAGTTATCTATATTATCGTCTGCTACTTCGTAACGGATGGTTGGAAGGTACACTTTGGGTGGGACCTTATTTCAGATTGATGTTCTAAATTTCACTCGTATCATGAGAAGCTGGTGGTAGTGAATTGAAATAATTTTGAATAAAGAATATTTATGCATTTGACATTAGCCTAAGTTTGCCATGTAATCGATATCATTATAGATCGAAGTACGCTTGGATAAAATTAAAATATGCGCGCATACCAGTGATTCTTTTCATGTGCGATGTTACTAGTTTGAATCAATTCATACTAGTGATTATCTTCCAGTAAGATGTTGCTAGTTTGAATCAATGTCTATTAGTGATCTTTTCATGAGAGAAGTTCATAGTTTGTTCAGTGCTTAACAATGATTCATTGCATAAAAGAGGTAGCTAGTTGAATCTGTTTACCAATGATGGTCTTCATGAGATAGATTGCTACTTGAATCTGTGCTTACCAATGATTCTTTCATAAAAAAGGTAGCTAGTTGAATCTGTACATACCAATGATGGTCTTCATAAAAGAGGTAGCTAGTTGAATCTGCGCATAGCAATGGTGGTTTTTATGAGAGAGGTTGTTACTTGAATCTGTGCTTGCCAATGATTCGTTTCATAAAAGAGGTAGCTAGTTGAATCTGTACATACCAATGATCATCTTAATGATAGAGATTGCTACCTGAATCTGTGCTTACCAATGATTCTTTCATAAAAGAGGTAGCTAGTTGAATCTGCGCATAGCAGTGGTGGTTTTTATGAGAGAGGTTGCTACCTTGAATCTGCCCACAGCAGTGATTCTCTTCTCATGAGAGCTTGCTAGTTTGAATCAGCAGCTACTAGGGATTTATTAAACTAATGCATACTTGTATGTGAAACGAGCGGCAGGCATTTCATGATTGGAATATCGAGAAAGATTCTACATTAGTAGATGGTTATACACCCCATATCATTATTTTAAATTATTTGTCTGTTATTGCACATTTCATTAACTATATACAATTAAGTAGTAAATATCAAGTCCCACTGTTAATTCCTTTCATAAACTTAGTGATGCGTAAACCTCGCCCTTTATACAAATTGTAGTTCATCTGACAAATGCAATGTCGGCAATAATACGTTAACCAGGTTACCTTGGAGCTAGAAATACTGGCCACTTTCAACCCAACCCTAAACGGGGTAATAAGCATTGAAGAATGAATTTTATTTGATTTAAAATGCACTTGTAACATTGTACTTCACATCAATATAAATACACTGCTTTATAACATCAAAATGTTTTAAGTAACGTTAGAAAATAACACGAAAACTCGTAAATTGATACCAAAAACATCATTTAGTACAGTGGTGAGAGCACTGGGCATGAAATCGGAAGGTCTCTGGTTCTGAATTGCTCATTGGTTAACTATTTTGCGATGATTTTCAGAAAGTCATTTATCCCTGATTGAAGGAGTAGGTTCATCATTAATATTTGTACTTATTTGATAGATATCCTTTATGGGTGATTTTCAAGTGTTGAAGGTTTTATACTTATGCTGAGTGGCTGCCATAAAAATTTATTCTGAACTCCATCTTTTTCAGCAGGTAGTTGCAGTCTATAAATAGATTGTGTTCCCCTTTTATATTATAAAAATACTATGAAATTTATATTATTTAAAGTAGTTTACAACTATTTTACGTTGTGCTTCTGTTTTCATCTTTTATTTGTTTTTTTTTGGTATTTATCTATATTGTTACAGTTTTTTGAGTTTTCTCTCATATTCAAGCATCTCAAGTGTTTCTTTTATTCGACATCTTTTTTTGTTTTATTGTAAGATTATCTCATGTCAGATCGTATCTTCTATCACCAAACAATTCATTCTATCATTATCTCACGTCAGGTCAAATCTTCCGTCACCAAACATTTCATCCCATTTTATTTCAGGTCATATATTTATTGTCAAATATCTCATCCCACGGTCATTTCATTTCATGTAATAATGAATAATATTTATCTATCTTGTTACAGTTTTTTGAGTTTTCTCTTATATTGAAGCATCTCAAGTGTTTCTTTTATTCGACATCTTTTATTTTTGTTTTATTGTTCATTTTTCTATTACATTAGTCAGGTGAGCCAGCGTCTTGAATCCTCTTTGGCCTATTGTCTAAAAATTCCACCGAAATAGTACTATACCTAATAATCTCTATATAGAAAAATTCCTTCGAAAAATACGAAACCTAGTAAGTTATCTATTTATGTAAGAATTTCTCATAGATAGAACTAAGTGAAATCGTTAACATAAAAATATCTAAAAAATTGTACCATACCTCATCATCCATTCATATAAGGATGCCAAAAAATAGTTTTATTCTTATTAATCCATTTGTGTGAACATGCCTCAAATACTTTGTATGATTATTAGCGGATGTTATAGAAGGTATAAGGCTTGTGCTCGAAGATTTTATGTATCTGGCTCCATAGATAATGCTCAATATTTGTTTTCTCTACATGTCTATATACACAACCGTAAACTTGGGGATGTTATAGAAGGTATAAGGCTTGTGCTCGAAGATTTTGTGTATCTGGTTCCTTAGATAACGCTCAATATTTCTTCTCTCTACATGTCTATATACACAACTGTAAACTTGAAAAGTCGAAAACTACGTGTATCAGCTTATGTACATTTTGGGGACTTTAAACAAATTCCTAACTCAATATTTGACATACAAAGTTGTCATGGTGTCATTAATCGATTTATCGTGCATTTTTTGTGGGGATGATGGGCATGACTGATGATCAGCTGACAATTGATCGTCTGCTCTTGCACCAATTCCATCAACATCCGCTAAATACAATTATTCCACTGTTGACAAATCGTTAGTTCTTTTCACTTATCCGTAGACGTTTACTTCTGCAGTGGTATATGCAAAGAATTTCTGTACCTATTCTAGTTAGGCAGTATTCAGTAGACACTCCCATGATTGGTTCGGTTATAATCGGACATGTACGTATGTCCCAGCGTCACTCACCCCGTGGCTCATCGAGGCCAGAATGGTACACTCATAAGCACCTGTATTGATTTTCCATCATCACGTATACGAGCTATTGGACGAAGAACAACGCTATGATCAATATGTTTGTTGACCCAGAATCACGGATCCTCCATTTATTATATAAACCGTATCATTCACGCATCAGCGTAGATACACATAATGACGGTCTTATGGCAGAGGACGGGGAAATATAATTTACTTCGCTCCTCGCAAGATTATCTCATGTCAGGTCGTATCTTCTATCACCAAACAATTCATGCTGAGATTATCTCATGTCAGGTCGTATCTTCTATCACCAAACAATTCATGCTAAGATTATCTCATGTCAGGTCGTATCTTCTATCACCAAACAATTCATTCTAAGATTATCTCATGTCAGGTCGTATCTTCTATCACCAAACAATTCATCCTAAGATTATCTTATGTCAGGTCAAATCTTCTGTCACCAAACATTTCATGCCATTTTATGTCAGGTCATATATTTATTGTCAAATATGTCATCCTTTGGTCATTTCTTTCCATGTAACAATGATCTGAATTAGTTGTGACGATATGCTTATAATAAGGGGGATATGGATATCACTAAGGACCCCAATTACTATAATAAAATCGTGCAATACATTAATAAACAAATAATCCTAAAGCATACAAATGATAAAAAATAAGTAGATGAAAGTATAGTAGAGGAAAAATATGGATGGCACATAGTTAGTTCATTAAAAATGTAAAAAAATGTTTAATGTGTTGTGTTGATATATATAACGTGATGAGGAATTGTGATGATAATGATACTAGTGGTAGATGATAGCTGGTGTTAGGTGTTAGTTGGGTATTTTATGAGTAAAAATATGGATGGCACACAGTTAGTTAATTAAAAATGTAAAAAATGTGAAAATGTATTGTGTTGATAGAGATAACGTGATGAGGAACGTGATGAATACCTTTTATCACCATACATTTCATCCCACCTGTAGGGTTTTGTCTTTTATATCAACTGTTTACAGGGAGGCTTTTTACAAACTAGTTTAGTTTACCTTAACCCATACGAAAGTATATGTAACCAGTTGTTTGAGCGTTAATATATAACATTTAACCTCATTCGTATTTTTATATCGGGACTATGCAATGTATGTTCTGAGCACTAAACTAAGCCATTTTAGTAATTGGGATTGATATATTTAAGGCAAATAATGAGAAGCCATCATGGTTCGTACAAATTCTACTAACGTTGCATATGATTTATAGTTTTCATTAAAAATAGTTTCAAAAATTTGTCATTGATCCAAGTATGCTATGCGTGTGAACTGAGAAATATATATTTAATGCGGGTATATTACAGTTTACAGATATTCCATCTGCTATAACTGTTTAATGCTACATGGATATATATTATAACTGAAAATGGCACTGGGTTTATTGACACTGTTATTATGTTTTCGCGGAAAATTTCATATGTGAAATGCTACCGTTCAGCTATGATGGAATATCTGCTGCTAATAATTGTATAATGTATATGCGTGTTTATGCACATAGATGAGGTATTTCTGGAATCAAAGTCCGGCTAATTTTTTCCAATAACTATCATTACATTTGACCTTAAATATATATAATATATATATTTAATACATTTGACCTTAAAAATATATGTTATATCATTATTTACGATCTCTTCAATGACCTTTAGAGCCACTGAAGCATTGTGTGTACAGTTCATAGGGTGTCCCATATTTTTAGTATATCGTATGTCTGGAGGTCATCCGTATTCTGCCAGTGAAGATGGCAGACTTCATCTTCTGTGACCTTTAGAGCCACTGAAGCATTGTGTATACGGTAAATAGGCTGTCCCATATTTTTATTTGTAGTATCTCATATGTCTGGTGGTCATCCTTGTTCTGCCAGTGACAGTCGCAGACTTCATCTTCTGTGACCTTCAGAGCCTCTGAAGCATTATGTATACAGTAAATAGGCTGTCCCATATTTTTAGTATCTCATATGTCTGGTGGTCATCCTTGTTCTGCCAGTGAAGATGGCAGACTTCATCTTCTGTGACCTTTAGAGCCACTGAAGCATTGTGTATAGGGTTCATAGGCTGTCCCATATTTTTAGTATCTCGTATGTCTGGTGGACATCCTTGTTCTGCCAGTGACAGTCGCAGACTTCATCTTATTCTCTAGAGGTCTGGCGCTACTGAGCATTCTGCCTGTTTGGTGTGACAATACAAGCCGTACTGTTGACAGTGTAGTATAACCTACAGTACACAACAGAATCCTTCAGCTAAGTGAGAGACTCAGATGCCACGCAGCCGTTCTTTCACTTGAGCACGGATAGTTCTAACGGAAATTACTGTTGTTCGAAAGTGCCATGTGACATTAGTGTTCGATAACATCTCATGCTTTTAGTACATGTTTATTTTGCATTAGGTTACTGGGTTTTGCGAGATCATTCGTTTCTTGTTTCATTTCCGCCAAATTACACTGCACACCAATATACAGTGTCGCATATATTGAGAAACATTAACCACGCGGACTCGATGCTGAAAAACAAACCTCACTTTGATATTCGCTCTGTTTCGTCCTCTAGATTTTTTTACGATGTTACACAAAGTACGAACATAACAAAGTAAATATTTGTAGCATACTACGACGTCATATCGACCATGTTTGTCTCTAACATCGCGATGTTACTGTAAAGAAAAACTTGTCACGCCTGCGTTACATTTCTACAGACAGTACTGTTATATATAACGACTAAAATAAACGCAATACAGAGATCACAAACCTGACATACACGTGAGATAGTTAGTTTTATTGCTGTAAAAAGTGCATGCCAAAATCCATGCATGTACTTTACATATTACACTTTACTATTACATTTATTATAGACGTGTTTAACTGCAATTGTACAAATGTATATCCCCTACAACATTTTGATTTTGTCAGTATTCTTCTGCATGTATCACAGCTCAGAGAATGTATTCTTCTTATCCACCTGATTGACGAATCAAGCTGATAATGTATAATTGTATACGAAAGCTTGTGTGAATTGTAAGCTTAGTTAGTCAATAAGGTGTTACGTTCACTTTTCGTATTATATGATTTATGGCTAAATCAGCAAACCTTCTTTTACACCCAGTATATACGGATAAATACTTAAGTAGGATAGCAGGTCTTTGACAAAGGGCTGATGCTAAGTTATACACTTTACCAATTTATGATTTATACAACATGTCTACATGAACATTGCCTGTATCGACTTATACACTACAGTGTACAGCTAAGTACATTACTAATAAACAAATATGGTAGTATCGATTATAAGTACATTGCTAATAATCAAATATGGTAGTATCGATTGACATACTGTACCTACTACATATTTCATGACCCATAGGTTACGTAGCATTCACTAGTGTCATAAACAATCTTTGTCTTCCCGTGTTATCATAATGTGCACTATCATTCGGTATAATTTCATTTCATCTATGAAAGTATCGCCTAATCTCTCATCTGGTATCGGTACATTCCACCAATGAATTTGCTGCTGTGCGAATGTATTTGGGATCACGATATATCTTGTATCACAAGGAGCCATGTATATACACCTATGCGATTGGACTCCTTCGTTAATGTCAGCGAAATTACCAATTTACCCTCCTTCATCACTTCATCCGCTCATCAATTTTGAATACCAACATACTCTCAACAGGCGTCCCATGCCCCGAAACATAAGCCAAGTCGCGTAATATCAGCGCGTGAAGACACGGTGCCATTTGCGTCCCTATTTGAGACATTTATCACAGACTTTCAAGGGTACTACGAATCCAGAGAGTTTAATGCACGTGGTTCAATGATTCACCCGCATCTAATCATCGCATATGGGCTGTCCCGTGATAGTATATATGTATTATGTATCTATTGTGCTTGACGTTAATGTCGATAAATGACTTCAGCATTAAATATCAGCGATGTGTCCAATTATCTCTCGTATATATATATATATATATATATATATATATATATGTACACCATTGGTAAAATTAACTGTTGTTTTTTAAGCCTTTTACCATCAACATGTTAGGGATTATTCGGCATCATCCACTCCCTTCCACCCTAAAAATTTTTTCTTACCCTAACTGTCTTATTGATGATTCTACCAATAACAAATAATAGAAGACTGATAGCCATGATTGGACATATTGGAGTAACAAATCGCTTGCTGACTAAGAAATGATTTTATTTTTGAGCTTTCGGCTACCAGAGTAACCTTCCACACCTATATAACAAATAAAGGTGAAACAAAGTGGCTATGTATCAACATACATAGAACGTGCTAAAAACAGTCAAGATAAACATGGAGGAAACTTGCGAAGAGAATGGTATATTGTTGTTGTTACGGTTTGGAATTATCAGCTGTCTATTGTCTTAGCGGTCTGCCATGACCTTTAAAAAACTGTTAGCGTTGTGCCATGATTCCACCAATGTACTTTAAGCTGAAACGCATGGAACTCAATACTTCAAATGCATTTTTAGTTAATCTTGCGGCTAAATATGATTCTACATGCTGCTTTCTAGTGTTTATTCCGTATATTTTTTTAGTAGTTCCTATCATATAGCACTACATACTTTTTTAGGCCATGAAAAATCTTGAATGCACTAGATCTCTCCATTCTTAATATAATAACATACTTTTATATATAATGAACATGATATTCGTAATTCATTTTGTTAATAACAAATAAACCACTAGCTTTTAAATTAAAATATTCGAGTTTTATATGCAGTTCGTATTAAATGATTTCTCGTGTCTACTATTATACAGCACTTTCTAACAAACAAGCCATGGTTTCTGCATGATAAACCATATTATTATTGATGTGCTTTTTATTATTCATCGTTACGTTGTACCACAGGCATTTTAGGTCATGGAGGTGTGTATTGATGGCATTCTCTTGACGATAAACATTCTTTATACTTTATTCGGCTATTCACATTTGTATACCTATTTTATTCACTGCCAGTACATTTTATTTGCTTACTATACATCTTATTTGCTACCTGTACATTTTATTTGCTACCTGTACACTTTATTTGCTACCTGTACATTTTATTTGCTACCTGTACATTTTATTCACTAACTGTATATTTTATTCACTATCTGTACATTTTACTTATGACCTGTCCTTTTTATACACTACCTGTACTTTTTATACACTACCTGTACATTGTATTTTCTGCCTGCTCGATCTCGTGCATTTATTCACTGAAAATCTTTTTGTTAATTGTTGGTAAAATTATAGTATTTTCAGTATCGATTAGTAGCACCCTATTCTTACGTAGAGTTGCACCGTTCACCGTGTTAGCTATATTGTAAAGGCGATAAATATACCTTTTAGACTAACTAATAAATACATTAACACAACCTTTTATTATATCAAGTACATTATCAAAATTGCACATCCTCTTCAGGTCCATTTTTGCAATTTTTGCAATTTGAATACATCTACTTGACACACATCTTAATCTTTATATCAGTTATGGTAGTCCTAAAGGTGTTACATTTGTACTGTATTTGTATATCGCCTAATCATAATTTCATATCCACGTTTTTTGTCGCTACAGACCGCAACAGAAATGGTCAGGTCAGGTCTGAATCGTTTTCATCGCCCAAAAAGCTCGAACGGAAGAGTAAATTCTCAGGTCTTAGTCGGTTGTTTAAACCATGGAAATGGAAGAGACGGAAAAAGAGCGACAAGATATTAGAAACGGCCGTAGGTAAGTGTGGTATCTACGCACAATTGTTGCATTAGAGTAACGTAAAAGTGTGAGATGAAGCTTGTCTAATGTCTGTTCGCCATGTGTTTCAGTGATTCCAGTACATACAGGGTGGTCCAATGAATCTTGACCCCCCCCCCTCTACATGTTATTGCTGCTTGATCAATAACAAAATAACATTTTTCGCAAATTTCAATTTTACTGGACAGAACAATTAATTCTAATTAGAAAACAGCATAAAAGGTATTTACAAAACCTTTGATGTACCACCCTGTAGTACACTTGCGAACACTTTACAGCTGGAAATAATATAGGAAAAGATGAGGCTTTAATGTTACATCAAGGTAAAGGTAAAGTAGAACTTTCCTAGACCGCAAGCATCAGCCAATAAAGACGTTTAGATAGAGTTAACAGTGAAATATTTGTGGCTGTTGTGCACACATACAATACCTTCGATTCAACGCTCACATTTCACCTGTCAATGATGATATTAAATGTCTACCCAGTTTGGAGACGGGTTTACTCCAGCAATCGATGATAAATGACTTACTTAGGATTATCGCGGAACAGGCAAGCAGTGGATGGTTTCGAAGCTGCAACCTTTTGGTTACAAGTCCATTACTACTACGCAACTCCTTCCTCTCCGCTGATTAATGCCAGAAAGGGGTTGCACTTACTAAATGACCCTCTTGATATATTGAATGAATTTACAGTCACCCACTTTGTTATAAGGCTTCCTCGATATTCACTCACGAAACCTTGTAATTACCCGTAATGGAAGATGTGTGAAAAACCCTTCACAACCGTGATATAAAACGCTTCACTCCTAAACAACGCACCGCTGACGCGGATGGTCAGACGCTACGTATTTTCAGAATAATAGGTGGCCATTGTGGTTTCAACAATAACTGCAGAGAAATATAGGAAAATTATTGAATTTGTCTCGGCGATATGCCCTGAACAGTTTGGCCCGAACCTATGACATTCGAATGACTGGTATGGTGTCCTATTGATTGAGCTGTGAAGGTAGGCTTTATCCCGTGCATCCCGGTACATTACATCTGTAGAATACAGATACGGTAGAAGCTGTTATTACCGAGCAGGAAATCAAGACCCATTGTGCTCTGTATGGACGTTCATTCTATTAGTGTCGAGTGCTTCTAGAGAAATGGATCCTTTGATCAGATTGATAGGGCTCGCAGACTCTTAATGAGTGACTCCCTCCCCACTTACTGACCGTACCGCGACAGTGACGATTGTGGGGACTTGCAATCAAGAGATGGTTTTCACTGATTCCAATGTCATCGATACAGCAGGCATGGTGGGGGGGGGGTGGTCTTGTTCCGATAAAATGCAGTCCATTAGGACGCGTACTGTATAGAGACAGCCATTGGGACGCGATACAATAAGATGCATGCTACTCTAAACGTAGGTTGATTAGACGCGCTGATGATTACTAGAGCTCTGAAAACACTTATTAGTGAAGATAAGGATCTTCACTGGAGTCATCTTCCGTGTTCAATATAGGTCAAATATACTGGGCATAGTCGGCGTGGTATTTCCCCATTTAGGAACACCGTCGTCTAAACCCCAAAGACGTCAGAATCGTAAAAATCATCAGAATTTCATAAAACCACATCGTTGCAGATTTTCTACTACGATTTCTGTTGGTTAAATGTGACCCCAAAAAGTCTGGTTTCGCTTTCACTTTCTAACAATTTTTAACACATCAAAATTTCGCTACGATAAATTGAATTAGAGATGAAGCAATTTAATTAAGAATAAACATTCAATTGAAATTTCGTTAAAATGGATATAACCTATCTTTCATTGTATGTGTCATTATAGCATTATTTATA
>WURV02043455.1:0-22269 GCA_011762755.2 Epimenia babai | reverse complement strand
CAGGGGCGCGCCGGTGGACACGTCGACCGGCGTGCTGCTCGCCGACCGGCATCGGATCGAGACCCCGGCATCGGGCAAGCCCACGGCCATCGCCAAGGTCGTTCAGCAGATCGCGACGCACTTCGCCTGGCAGGGCCCTATCGGCTGCACCGTCCCGGCGGTCGTACAGCAGGGCATCGTCAAGACGGCCGCGAACATCCACCCATCCTGGATCGGCCTGGACTTCCGCAGCCTGGTCACAGAGACCACCGGTCGGCCCGCGGCCGTGCTCAACGATGCGGATGCCGCCGGGCTCGCATCCATGCAGTTCGGGGTCTCGCGGGGCCGTCGTGACCTGGTGCTGTTCCTGACGGTGGGCACGGGCATCGGTTCGGCACTGTTCATCGACCAGCGGCTCGTGCCCAACAGAGAGTTCGGACACATCATCCTCGAGGGCATGGACGCGGAGCAATTCTGCTCCGACCGGGTCCGAAAGGACGAAGATCTCAGCTGGCCGGTGTGGACCGCCCGATTCCAGAACTTCCTCGCACGTATCGAGAGCCTCCTCTACCCCGATCTGATCGTGATCGGCGGCGGCATCTCCCGCCCGAAGAAGAAGGCCAAGTACTTCGACGCACTATCCACCCAGGCCGAACTGCTCACCGCCAGCCTGGAGAACGAAGCCGGCCTCATCGGTGCCGCCGCCGCGGCCGCGAGGGCCTGAGCACCCACGCTCAATCCGAGATCCGGCCCAGTCCCTCCAGCACTTCGGCTGCGACCTGATCCCAGCCCCGCGCCGGTGGACACCGGCGCCTGGCCTCGGACTGCAGCGCAGCCATGGACGCGGGGTGACGCAACAACCGGACCAAGGCCAGGCTGAGTTCCCGGACATCCGGAAGCAACTGCCCCGCTCCATGCTCACGCAGATGCGCGTCGGTGTATCCCCCGCTGCGGAGCAGCACTGGCACACCTGCCGCCATGGCCTCCCGCACCGCCATGCCAAAGGACTCCATCGCCGCCGCCGAGACCAGCAGGTCAGCCTGGGCGTAGAGCACAGGCATCCGCTCCGGAGGCACCGTGCCCACGAAGCGCAGCCGACTCCGCAGGCAGGGGTGCGCGGCGGCGACCGCCCGGCAACGGGCCGCGTAGTCCGACTCGAGCTCCGCACCCACGATCCACAGCCGGTACGGCGGCAGGGACGGCAGGCCCGCCAGTGCTTCCAGGAACTCCAGCACTCCCTTCCTTGCGCAGAGATTGGCCACCATCAAGATCAGGGGTCCGAGTTCCGCGCCTCCCGCGGTGCGGGATCCGGGGTCGCCGGCTCGACGACCAGTACCCTGCCGCGGAGCTCAGGAGCCACCTCGAGCCACTCGAGCGTGAACCGGCTGGTCGCCCACAGCGCCTGGAAACGCCGGAGACGCGGGACCTCGACCTCGCGGAAGATCCGGGCTCCATCATCCCCTCGAGGGGGATAGAAGCTCTCGAGGTGATGCACGATGAGCGCGCTGCGACGCTCCTCGAGTGGCAGAGCGTCGAGTGCTGGCCCCAGGTCCAGGGTGTCGAACAACATCCAGGAGGAGGTGTTCTCGGGCAGCGGCTGATCCAGGCTCGCCACGCCCACCTCACAACCCGCCCGCTGCAGGGCGCCCAGGACCTCGGTGTTGTAGATGTGCCCACCACTGACCAAGGGCCCCGGATCAGGAAGCAGTGAGAGGAAGGACGAGACGGTCATGGGGCAGGGCGCAGCACGGTCCGACGCGCATCCAGGCCGTCGCCTGGTCGATGGCACGGAACCTCTACGGATCCCGCATCGGGCGAGTCTGGGGCATGGCCAGGCTCCTTGGCAAGGGGATTGTCCCCGCCCCTCAGGCATTCCGGATCCGCCGAAGGCAGCGGATTCGATTCGCCCCCGCCAAGTCCTTGACCTCGGCCCGGCCACCCGGAATCCTTCCCGCCCCATTTGCGCCCAAACCCCCGCAAGCATGACCAAGCAAGCAGAACAGCACGCCTTTCAGGCAGAAGTCAACGAAGTCCTCTCGATCGTGGTGAACTCGCTGTACAGCCACAAGGAGATCTTCCTCCGCGAGCTGATCAGCAACGCCAGCGATGCCCTCGACAAGCTGTCCTTCCAGGCCCTGACCGACCACGACCTGCTCGGCGACGACCAGGAACTGAAGATCGACCTGATCCCCAGCAAAGAGGCCGGCACCCTGACCATCCGGGACAACGGCATCGGCATGAGCCACGCCGAGCTGATCGAGAACCTGGGCACGATCGCCAAATCCGGCACCAAAGCCCTGGTCGAGTCGCTACAGAAGGACCAGAAGGACGCGCTCAACCTGATCGGCAAGTTCGGGGTCGGCTTCTACTCAGCCTTCCTGGTGGCCGACAAGGTCAGCGTCACGAGTAAGGCAGCCGGCGCCGAAGAGGCCTGGATGTGGACCAGCGATGGCAAGACCGGTTTCGCCATGGAGCCGAGCGAACGCGCAGCCCGGGGCACCCACATCATCCTCCACCTCAAGGAGGAAGAGGCCAAGTACCTCGAGGAGTACGAGCTACGCAGCCTGGTGCGCAAGTACTCGGACTACGTCCGCCACCCGATCAATCTGCAGGTCACCAAGGAACAGCCGATCGAGGGCGAGAAAGACGAGAACGACCAGCCCAAGACCGAGACCGTCAAGTCCTGGGAGCAGATCAACACCGCCTCGGCCCTGTGGACCCGGCCCAAGGCCGAGATCAGTGAGGAGCAGTACGCGGAGTTCTACAAGCACCTGTCCCACGACTGGGAGGATCCGCTGGCCCATACCCACTTCAAGGTCGAGGGCACCCAGGAGATGACCGGACTGCTGTTCGTGCCCGGCCAGGCGCCCTTCGACCTGTTCCAGGACCGCAAATCCAAGGGCGTCCGCCTCTACGTGCGTCGGGTGTTCATCATGGAAGACGCCGAGGAGCTGATCCCCGACTGGCTGCGCTTCATGCGCGGCGTGGTCGACTCCGAGGATCTGCCCCTCAACGTCTCCCGCGAGATCCTGCAGCAGGAGCGCATGACCGCAGCGATCCGCAAGCAGGTGGTCGGCAAGACCCTGAGTCTCCTCGAGGAGCTCGCCGCCGAAGGCGAAACCACGATCACCAAGGGGGAAGGCGACGAAGCCGAAGAGACCAGCCGCAACCGCTACCTCGATTTCTACAAGCTCTACGGCAAGGTGCTCAAGGAGGGCGTGCACTACGACTTCGCCAACAAGGAACGCATCGCCAAGCTGCTGCGTTACGCCTCGACCAAGGACGAGGGCCTGGTCTCCCTCGAGGAGTACGTCGGGCGCATGCCCGAGGACCAGAAGGCGATCTACTACGTGACCGCCGACAGCCTCGACACCGCCCGCAACAGTCCCCACATCGAAGGTCTCAAGGCCAAGTGCTACGAGGTCCTGCTGATGGCCGACCCAGTGGACGAGTGGGTCGTCGAGGCCCTGAAGAACTTCGACGACAAAGACCTGGTCAGCGCCGCCAAGGGCGACCTCGAGTTCGACGACAGCGAGGAGGAGAAGAAGGAGGTCGAGGCCCAGACCGGCCTGCTCAAGCCGGTTCTCGACTCCGTCCAGCAACAGCTGGATGCCCGGGTCAAGGAGGTGCGCATCACCCGCCGCCTCACCGACTCCCCCGCCTGCCTGGTCTCCGATCCCCAGGGCATGAGCCCCTACATGGAGAAGATCATGCGTGCCAACGGCCAGGACATCCCGGCACAAAAGCGCATCCTCGAGCTCAACCCCGAGCATCCGGTAGTCAAGAATCTACAGTCCATGGCCGGCGACAGCGAGCGCAGCGCAGAGGTCTCCACCTGGAGCCAACTGCTCTTCGACCAGGCCCTGGTCGCCGAGGGCAGCCTCCCCGAAGATCCTGCCGCCTTCGCCCGCAACATCAGCCAACTGATGCAGAAAGCCGTCGACTGAGTCGCCTCTAGGGGGTCCGGATGTGCCCCCGAACACCGGTCCGTGTCACTGCGCGGACAGAGCTGGCCTCAAGCGATCCCATCGACCGTCCGATTCTCCAGCAGTCCTCCACCGCGGGGGACTGCTGGAGAGGGGACCAGGAGAGGGAATCGACAGATGGGCAAGGCCAACCGAAAGGCGCGACGCAAGCTGCGCGCCGAGCAACTCGAAGAGCGCATCCTGCTGTCTGCGACCTGGGTTGATCCAGACACCGGAGTCAGCCAGGACGATGCGAGCGACGGCATCGACGTATTCATGGGTGACGACGGCCGGGACGAGGTCGACGGTGGTGACGGCGACGACACCATGTTCGGCGCTGGCGACAAGGACGAGCTGTCGGGTGGCGACGGCAACGACACTCTAATCGGAGGAGACGGCAAGGACGAGCTCGAGGGCGGTGACGGAGACGACATCCTGCGCGGCGGCTCCGGCAAGGACACTCTCGAGGGCGGCGACGGCGACGACACCCTGATCGGCGGCGACGGCAACGACAAGCTCTACGGCGGTGACGGCGACGACACCTTTCGCTTCACGGATGCCGTCGCTGGAGATCAGGTCCACATCTACGGCGGTGACGGTGAAGATGTCCTGGATCTCAGCGAGTTCGAGGACGCGTCCTTTTCCTTCTCTGGCCCCAATCTCAATGTCAACCTCGATGGCGGCGGGAGCTTCAAGATCCACATCCACGATGTGGAGCAGATCATCACCACGGACAGCGACAACCTGCTGGGCAGCGGGACCCACACAAGTAATCAAGGGCCCATCGCCGACGCCGCTGCCGACGACAGCAGTCCCGATGAAGGCAGCACGGTTACTCTCAGCGCCACAGGCAGCAGCGACCTCGACGACGACAGCCTGAGCTACGCCTGGACCCAGGTCGCCGGGCCCTGGGTAGACCTGAGCGACAGCACCGCCCAGCAACCGACCTTCACCGCCCCCGACGTCGTCGCAGACACTGAGCTGACGTTCCTGCTGCGCGTCAGCGACGGCACCAGCATGCACGTGGACACCGTCACGATCACTGTCGGCGATGCCGTAAACGCCAACCATGCGCCGGGTGCCGACGCGGGCAGCGATCAGACCGTCGTCGAGGGCCACTTCGCCCATCTCGATGGCAGCGGTAGCAGCGACAGTGATGGCGACACTCTGACCTACGCCTGGGTGCAGACCTCCGGCCCGACCGTGACACTGTCGGACGCAAGCTCCAGTCAGCCCACCTTCAACGTCCCAGAGGGGCTCAGCAACTCCACTGCCGTGTTCCAACTGAGCGTGTCCGACGGCCAGGAGACAGCCATTGACACCGTGGTGATCCACATCAACGCCGACAACGACGCGCCATCGGCGAACGCCGGGGTAGACCAGGCGGTCGAGGAAGGCGACGTGGTCACCCTCGCCGGCAGTGGCAGTGACCCCGAGGGGCAGGGACTGACCTACACCTGGGTCCAAGCCAGCGGGCCAGCTGTGACTCTCTCCGACGCGAATGCCGCAGCCCCCACCTTCACCGCACCCGAGGGGCTGTCAAACTCCGAGATCATCTTCGAGCTGAGCGTGTCCGACGGCAGCAACACTTCGGTGGACTCCGTCGCCGTTACCGTGGCTGCCGACGACGATGCGCCCTCTGCGAGCGCTGGGGTGGACCAGGCGGTCGATGAGGGTGACGTGGTGATTCTCGCCGGCAGTGGTAGCGACCCCGAAGGGCAGGGGCTGACCTACACCTGGGTCCAGACCGATGGGCCAGCTGTCATCCTCCTGGACGACAGCACCGCGACACCTTCCTTCACTGCTCCGGACAACTCCGTCGCGACGGACTATACGTTCGAGCTTCGGGTCTCTGATGGGATCAACACGTCCGTGGACACGGTTACCATCACCGTGCAAGACAGCGAACAGCCACCCATCGCGGACGCTGGCGCAGATCAGTCCGTCCAAGAGGGAGACCTGGTCACTCTCGATGCCGCCCCTGAAGACCCCGGCATCGCCATCGACCTGAGCTCCGCCAATCTGAGCAGCTATGGCGGCGGTCAGGATGCCAGTGGCTCCGTGACCTTCTGCAACGACGGCAACAGCATGCAGATCGTCGGCAACAGCTGGAAGAAGATCGACTTCCCGTACACCGTCACTGCCGACACGATGATCAGCTTCGATGTCCAGGTGAACACCCAGGGGGAGATCCACGGGATCGGATTCGACGTCGACAACAACATCAGCGCCGACCGGACGTTTCGCGTTGACGGCACTCAGAACTGGGGAATCAGCAATCTCAGCGACTACGCAACAGTGAACGGTGACCAGGTCCACTACGAGATTCCAGTCGGTGAGTACTACACCGGGGAATTCGACTACCTGACCTTCACCAACGATCACGATGGTGGGAGCAGGGAGGTCTCCACAACCTGGTCCGACGTCCGCGTGTACGAAAGTAGCGGAGGTAGCTCATACGACCCGGATGGAGACGATGTGACCTTCCAGTGGATCCAGGTTTCTGGGCCCAGCGTCACCCTATCGGATTCTACCGCAGCCTCACCCACCTTCGTTGCGCCTGAAGGGCTGAGCAACTCCGACGTCGAGTTCGAGCTCCGCGTCTCAGATGGCTCGACGACCAGCACGGATAGAGTCACCGTTACTATTCAGGCAGACGATGACGCTCCATCCGCGAGTGCGGGTTCCGATCAACTGGTCGATGAGGGCGACGTCGTCACCCTCGCCGGCAGTGGCAGCGACCCCGAAGGTCAAGGGCTGACCTACACCTGGGTCCAGACCGGTGGGCCAGCTGTCACCCTCTCTGATGCGAGTGCCGCAGCCCCCACCTTCACTGCACCCGAGGGGCTGTCGAACTCCGACATCAGCTTCCAACTCAGCGTGTCTGATGGCACCAACACCTCAGTGGACACCGTCACCGTCACCGTGGCCGCCGACAACGATGCGCCCTCAGCGAGCGCTGGGGTGGACCAGGCAGTCGAGGAAGGCGACGTGGTCACACTTGCTGGCAGCGGAAGTGACCCCGAGGGTCAAGGACTGACCTACACCTGGGTCCAGACCGGCGGGCCAGCTGTCACCCTCTCCGATGCGAACGCCGCAGACCCCACCTTCGCTGCACCCGAGGGGCTGTCGAACTCCAACATCAGCTTCGAACTCCAGGTCTCCGACGGCAGCAGCACATCTGTGGACACAGTCACCATCCAAGTCCACGCTGACGACGACGCAGTCCTCATACAGACGAGTGCTCCTGATGAAGTCGAGTCCAACACCTGGGCGGAACTCCAGGGATTCGTAGAAGACCCGGAGAACGGTCCATTGAGCTATCGCTGGGTGCAGGTCGACGGACCACAGGTGGTTCTGGAGAACGCGGATCAAGCCCTGGCACGGTTCATGGCTCCCGCGGGGAGCGCTGGAGAGGCCATCTTCGAACTCCACGTCTCCGACGGCAATCAGGAGTCGATTCGGGAGGTCCGGGTGCTGATCTGGACCGCGGCAGACGGCGATACGACCCCCGGCGAGGAAGAGGAGATCACCACGGAAGGCAGCAGACCCCAGATCCAGCAAGATGTGATCCAGGCCCACGCAGGTGATGTGATCCTGCTGGAAATCGACCTGCCATCGGAGTTCAAGACCCTGAACCCGATCATCTGGACCCAGGTCGCGGGGCCCGAGATCGGCCCATTCGAGATCGATGCAGGCAACCACCTACACCTACCTCAGGAACTGGACAACCAACGCCTCAGCTTCGAGGCGAGCGCCTTCGATGGCCGCGAGAGCATCCGCCAACGAATCGAGATCGTGATCGGCCAGCCCCTCGAGGAGGCCGAGGTCGAGGAGTCGACCAGCACACCGGAGGCCGCAGCGGCGCGCGCGGCGCTGAGTTTCGATCCCCTAACTTCGGATGTAGACGCGCGTACTGAGGTTGAAGCGGTCGAGAACGCTCCGACGGCACGCAGCCTGCTATCCCGGGTCTGGCTCGGCCTGGTTGCCTTGGTCCGCGGCAGCAGCAGTAGTCACCGGGAATGATCAGCGGCGGGGACGGAGGCGCTTGGACTGCGCCCCGCTCAGCTGGACCGCATTGAGCAGCATCTTGATGGCAGCCTGGGCCTGGCCGCGATAGACCAGGTCGGCGCCGAACAGGAACAACCTGCCCTTGCGCACCGGAACCTCCAGGGCAGCGGCACGACCACGCAGGTGCTCCTGACCGATGGCCCAGCCGCTGCGTAGCAGAGGACCAGACTGGGGGTACCCGGCGAGGACCCGCATCTTCTCCCCGTCGCCGACCGTAAACACCGGACTACGCCGGAACATGCCGATCAGATCGGTCGGCACGCCGCTGGTGTAGATGCTGCCGGGATGGCAGCGCAGCTGGATCAGCGAACCGGGGATGAAGAACTGACTACGACTCGCCTGCCGGTGCCCACCCTTGCCGTCGTCGATCCGCACCCCACTGCGGACCGGCAGGTTGAACAGGCCCGCCGCATGCACGGCCTGCTGGCCCAGCGCGATGACGTTGCCGCCACGCTGCATGAAGTCCTCGAGATTGAGAACCGTCTCGACCCGCTTCAGGCGCTTGCGCCGTGCTCCGACCTGGGACCAGTCCTCGAAGGGGGGCAGAGCTCGGATCAGCTTCTGCAAATCGGCATCCGAGACCAGATTGGGCCGTCCCCGACGCAGGGCACGGCGGATCCTGCCCGGTCCACCCGGATCCGGCAGACCCGTGTGGAAGATCAACACGTCGAAGTCCTCGTGCAACTTGCCGGCATGAACCCGCTCCGCCAGCAGGCGGCGGGTGGCAAAGCCGTGCTGCTCCAGGGTCCACTGGGTCCAACCCGTGGCCATGTGGCCGCCGTACGGATCGAACAGCCCGATCCGCACCTTGGTCAGGGCCAGGCCTCGACCACGTGGCGGTTTGGCCAGGGAGCGGAGTCGCAGAGCGTGCCTGCGCAGGGCCGGGAGCAGGGTCTTACCCAAGCCCTCTTGCGGAGGGATGTACAGGGACCCGATCGGGTGGAGTTCCTTGGCGCCTGGCTTCAGGCAGGCGGTAGATGCGGTGCCCGGCCCGCAGCAGGGTCTGCGCCAGTGGAAACAAGCCGGAGTCCCCCGGCGGCAGGACATACCCGCCGGGCGCAGCTGCGAGTTGGGGGGCGGGATGTTCGGACAGGGAATCCAGGGTGACCGGCTCGGTTTCGAGCTCGACGCCGTCTAGCAGGCGCAGCACCTCCAATCCCATCTGCATCGCCAGGGTCCAACCCGCAGAATCGTACGGCCCCACCGGCTTGCCGTCCTTGCCGATGTCATCGGGGTGCCACTGCGGCTCGAACATGTCGCGGACATGCGGCCGAAACGCCTGGGCGGCACGCACGACGATACTCCCCGCCGGGCAGCTGCGACCCCGCAGCTGCCGCTTGCCCCGCAGCCGCTCCACTTCGACTCCGCACTTGATAAGGGTGCTGGCAAAACGCCGCACCGCGGCCATGTCCGTCTGATCTGCGGGCAGGACGTAGAAGCGAGGGTCGCGCAGTTTGGGGTCGCGGAAAGTTCCTTCGATAGCCGCCGGGCCAGCCTTGGGATCCTGGCGGGACTGCTTGGCCTGACCCCGCCGCCGCGCCTCGGCGATGAGCCTGGGGGTCACGGTCCAGTGATCCCGCTGACCGCGACGGATGGAGTTTCGACCCATCTGATAGATGTTGAAAAGGAACTCCTGCCGGTAGCGAGCTGCGAGGAGCAACATCGCCTTGTTCGCGGTCTGCAGATACTCGATGGTCTGCCGGGCGTGCCACTTGCCGCTCGCCACAGGTTGGGGGTAGTCGCCGTACGGGAGCCGGCGGCTGAGCCCCTGGTTGATGGACGTGGGGGTGGGGTGACCAAAGGCCTCGGTCAGGATGCCGACCATGTTGTGGAAGTAGGCCGTGGTCCGCAGCCCACCGTTCCACCAGGTCGAGTACCGGGCACCGCTGCGGGAGATGATCCCCGGCTTGTCCTCCCAGGCGAAGCGGCTGTTCATATGGGCCGCCACCAAAGAGATGCCGCGCACCAGGATGGGATCGAAGTTGTAGTTGAAGGGATCCCGGAACGGTGGGGTGAACAGCACCGTGCCCCGAGGCGCCGACTGGTGGTGGTTGTAGATGATCTGCGGGCACCAGTGGCGGTAGAGCATGCGGTTGATGGCTTCGGTCTCCGGCATGCTCGACATGTAGAAGTCGCGGTTGTTGTCGTGGCCGATGTAGCGCTGGTAGAGCACTGGGAGCCGTCCAACCCGCCCCGTGGCCATGTAGCCCTTGGCGATCATCTCCATACCGTCCGGATTGGCCGGGCAGACCAGGAGCATCACCTTGTCGAGGATCTCCAGAGTCTCGGGATCCTGACTGCTGACCATCCTCCACACCAGTTCGATAATGTTCTGCGCCGCCACGCTCTCGGTGGCGTGCATGCCGGCGTCGATCCACACCACGGCCTTGCCCCGGTTGGCGAGGGCCGTGGCGGAGGTGTCGTCCAGCCCACGGGCCCGGACCAGGCGGACATTGCTGCGGCGGATCTCCTCACGGCGGCGGATATTCTCCGGCGCGGAGATCATGGCCATCAGCATCGGCTGCCCGTACGAGGTCGTACCGATCCGCTCGACATGGAGCCGGTCGCTGCGACGGTCGAGTTCGCGCCAGTAGCTCCGCAGCTGGGTGTAGTCCGCGAGGAAATGGTCCGCACCGACCTGCTTGCCGAGGAACTGGTTCGGGGAGGGGAGCGACAGGACGGCGGTCTGCGCTGGAGCGAACACACCGAGGAGGACAGCCGAGAGACCGACAGCGAGGGGAGAAGCGCGCATCACCCGGGATTCTGCGCCGCCGCGTCTGATGGGTCAACGAAGCCCCGCTGCCCGCTGGTCCCGGGGACGTAAAGGAATCTTGACCCGGGATCCCGGCGATTGCGGGCACTCGACCGGACTTCCGTGGTGTCATGGCGCCCCACAAACCCGCGGTAACTGCCCCGCATTCCCATGAACAAGATCCTCAGCACCCTCCTCACCACCACGTTCCTCGCCTCCTCACAGCTCAGCGCCCAATCGGGCACTGCTGTCTTCGAGGTCGAGTTCAAGTCCACCTGGTCCAAGACCACCCACCCGGTCAACTTCCCCAGCTTTCCGCACTACTCGCCACTGATCGGGGCAACCCACCGCTCCTCGACCTGCTTTTGGATGCCCGGCGGGATCGCGACGGCCGGCATCGAGCAGATGGCGGAGACCGGCGGCACCGCGGGCCTGACCTCAGAGATCAACGCCGCGATATCCAAAGGCGGCGCCCGTGGGCTGGTTCGCGGCTCCGGTCTCGGCTCCCCGGCCAGCATCAAGATCCGCTTCGTCGCCGACGCCAACCACCCCCACCTGACCATCGTCACGATGCTCGCCCCCAGCCCGGACTGGTTCGTCGGTCTCAGCGGCCTGGCCCTGGCCAAGAACGGCCGCTGGATCGACAGCATGCGGGTCCCGGCTACGCTGTGGGACGCCGGCACCGACAACGGCACGTCGTATACATCTGCCAACTCGAACACCAATCCCAAGCAGAAGATCGCGGTCATCAACACCAGCCGCGCGCCCTTCAAGGGCTACTCGACTTCGATGGGTACCTGGACCGTCACCCGCGTTGCCTCGACCCAGACCTTCGGCTGCGGCACCAACCCCAAGGGCAGCATGCAGGTCGTCATGGGCGAGCCCCTGCTCGGCCAATCGGTGACCCTCGCCATCCACGACCCGGGTGCCTCGATGGCCAGGGGTTCCACCTCCTTCCTGATGCTCGGCGCCAAGCCAGCTGCCTTCCCCTGCGGCGTCAAGATCGCCGGATTCGGCATGAGCAAGCCAGGCGCCACGGGTGAGTTCCTCCTCGGCAGCGTCGCGGTCCTGGCTCCCGGCCCGACCTGGAATGGCAGTCCGGTGCAGTTCAAGCTCACCGTGCCCAACAACAACAGCCTGGTCGGCTTGACCGCCTACCTCCAAGGCGGGCTGGCCTCCGCCCAGCGCCTCGGCCTGGCCGAAGGCCTGGAAGTGCTGCTCGGTAAGTAGCCGCACCCCCCTGGCATGATGCTGGGTTAGAGCGATTCCCCCACCGGTGTCAGATACCAGTGGGGGAATCGACGGCCCCAGGACAGAGGGGAGGATCTAGCCACCGGCCAGCCAACGACGCACCGCGGCGCGTCGTTGATCCACGGGACCATCGGGGTCGTAGCCGTAGTCCTTGCCCTCGACACTACGCAGGGCACGGATGGCCTGCCGGCGGACGAACTTGTCCGACGAGAGCAAGAAGGGCACCAGCTCTTCCCGCGCAGCCCGTTCGCCCAGAGTGAAGCGGGTCGCCGCGGCGCGGCAGATGTAGATGTCTGGGTTGCCAGCGCTCTTGGGGAAACGCCCCTGGGCCTGCATGGAGCGCAGGTGAGCGGTGTATACCTGCAACGCCGGCAGGGTGTCAGCGTCCTTCAACAGAGCCAAGGCCTGACCCGCCCGGTCGGCCACCCCGACCACCGGGTCCTTCAAGGCCGCCATCACGAAAGGCGCTGCATCACGATCACCGATCCGTCCGAGGCAGCTCAGAATCTTGGCGCGGCGGTCGGCGAAACCAGCGGGGAACTTCAGGCCCAGCACAAGGGCAGGCACCGCCGCTTGCCCCATCGCGACGAGCTGCTCCATCCGCCGGGCATCCTGCTCGATCTGCTTCTTGTTGCCGCCGAGCTTGCTCAACAGCCCCCAAGCACGCTCGTGATCGTGCTTCGAGGCGGTGAAGGGTCGCCGCAGCAGGTCCGCCCCACCCTCCTTGGCCCAATGGCCTGAGATCCGCGAAATGGCCTCGAGGCGCTCATGGCGCGGTGCCTGGGGGTTGTAGCCGAGGTGAATTCCAGTCACCGCGAACAAGGTCTCGAAGAAGTGCTCACGGATCAGATCATCGCGATGATCCAAACCCTCGATCAGCAAGGGGATCCCCAACGGCGAGCCGAGCATGGCCAGGGCTTTGGCCAGGTCCTTACGGGTCTCGATGTAGGGCGCCTTGCGCAGGCAGTGCTCGATGCTGGCGATGGAATCCTTGTCGTTGAGCTGGGCCAGCGCCAGGGCGGCATTGCGCTGCACGTCGGGATCACCGTCCCGGAGGAGGCGACGCAGGGCAGGAACCGTCTCGCGGACGCGTAGGCGTCCCGCAGCCTCCGCAGCGCTGCTACGGTCCAGGGCGTTGGCCATCTGCATGCCGCCCCCCAGGGCGGCAGCGAGTGCAGCGGTATCGAGCACCGGTCCGAGATCGGCGAGCAGCTTGCGGGCGTGGATTCGGATGTAGAGCTGCTCGCTGCCCAGAGCCTTCATCAGGTCGGGCCGGATCCGCTCCCCCATAGCGAACAGCACCTTCATGCCGTTCTTCCAGGTCTTGTTGTCCCAGGACCCCATGGTCTCGATCAGGGCCGGCACCGCCGGCCTCCCGATCTCGAGCAGGCGTTTGCGCGCCAGACCCTGGGCGGCCGGCACCGGGAACATGAACAGGTCGACCAGCTTCTTGATGTCTTCGGGGCCGTCGCCCTCGGGGATCGGCACCTCGGTCGCACCGATTGGCGGCCGGGCGAAATCGACCAGCTGCGGAATGCTGGCCTCACTGACCGAGATGTTGTCCGGAGTGATCACCTTCACCTCGGGTGCGGTCTCGACCTCCTTGTCCGAGGGCGTGATCCCATCGAAGGGGACCTGGCGGATCTCCAACTGGCGGCTGAGATCAGGGTGGTGATCCTCGATCGGGAAGTAGAGCTTGAAGTGCAGCTCCGTCTGGACAGTGCCCGATCCGACCTTCAGCGGCACCCGATGCTCACGCACCGCACCCGAAGGAATCTGGGTGTTGACTGGAAGATGCAGCCCGTAAGGCCGCTTGTAGGGATCGCGGAAGATCATCTTCGAACGGGAGATCTCCCGGCCGGCGGTATCCCGCACGATGATCACAGACTCGAGAGAACGCTGTTTGAGCTCGGTGGGGAAGTTGTGACCGGTGCCACTGTTCTCGATCCTCACCACGATCTCGTTGCCTACCACCTTCGCCTCGTAGGTGTAGGCCTTGCGCAGTTGGGCCTCGCTGCGCGATCCAGGGAACACGTGACTGCGCACCAGCCGCGGTTCCTCCCCCACCGCCACGGGCCGCCGCACTTTCTGCATATGACAACTCATGCAGGTAGTGCCCTTGACCTTGCCCAGAGGCGCTTTCTCCCACTGATAGGGCGTGCCGTGGTTGCGATGGCAGGCAGCGCAAGCATCCACCGTACCGACATCGGGATGGAAGGCAGTCTTGCATTCGGCACCGCCTTCGAAACTCGCGTAGTCGTAGTTGGGCTGCCAGTGGCAGGTCATGCAGGTGTTGCCCTCTTCGAGATTGTGGTGCCGGCGCATCGGGTTCATCCCGGTACCTGTCTCGAAGATCGGTCGCGGAGTGTGGCAGCGGATGCAGTCGCTGTGAGCGAAACGACCGGTGGCGATCCGGGGCTCCGGATCGGTGAAGGCCCGGCCGTGGGTGTTCTGACTGTGCTCGGCGTACATCGCCGGGTGACACTTGGCACAGAACTGCGAAGTCATGACCTCTGCGAGACGATCGTGCTGGGCAGGCTCGAGGGTGACCACTCCTGCTGGATCGGTGATCGCGGTCGCGACGTGACAACCGGGGATCACCACCAGGGAGGAGAGAGCAAGCAAGAAGAGGGACAGGAGCAGGCGGTTACGCATCATCACTGCAGGACAGGGTTGGCGACCGGGATCGGCCAGGGACGGATGACGAGTCAAACCCACCCCAGAACTGTGTCAACCCAGCACCACAAAGAGCTTTGGGGGGTCTCGATCCAACCCGGGGCTTGCTGTCACCCAGGGGTAACAGCCGATGGATCCGAGCCAGATCGATCCCCGACTCAGGTGCCCCTTCGTCGATCCACCTGCAGATCGAAAAGATCGGGCCGGGCGTAGTGACCGCTCGAGTCCAGGGTCATCACCTCCGCGTCGATGCGGTCGAGATCTACTTCCGCATACACAATCTGAGCGTCCTCCCCGGCCTCTGGAAGGCAAAGCTGCCCATCCGGACCGATGACCGTCGAGCCTCCGTGCAGCACCGCGGCACCGGGACGCCCCCGTATCTCCTCGGGCACGCGCAGCTCCCCGGGGAGATCACCCGCCGACAATGAACTGCCGACGGCCAGCACGTAACAGCGACCCTCGAAGGCGTACTGCCGGCTGACCAGCAGAGACATCTCCTTGACCGTCGGCCACAGGGCGATGTGGATCTGTTCGCCGCTGTCGTGGAGCACCTGACGGCAGAGCGGCATCCAGTGCTCCCAGCAGACCAGGCTACCGATCCGGCCAACGGCGGTATCCACCGCCTGCAAACCCGCGGCATCCCCCGAGCCCCACACCAGCTTCTCGGTGTAGGTCGGCACCAGCTTGCGGTGATGGTTGGCCAGGCGGCCGTCGGCGTCGAAGGTGAGGATGGCGTTGTACAAGGTGCCCATCCCAGGTCCGGCTGCCACCCGCTCCTGAATACCGACCACCAAAACCACCGCGAGACGCCGAGCCAGGTCCGCGATGCGCTCGCAGGCGGCCGAGCCGACCACAAGACTGTTCTTCCGCGTGCGACCGTGCACCGCCTTGGTCACGGGATGATCCCACAGGGCGACGTCTGGGCAGATGTCGAGGTAGACCGGATAGCCGGGGAGCCAGGTCTCGCCAAACACCAGCAGCTGCGCACCCTGACCCCGAGCCTCAGCGGAATACTCCTCGAGGAGGTCCAAACTGGCGGGCAGGTCGAGGTATGCGGGAGGGCGCTGGATCAGGGCAACGGATACCTGGGACATGACCCTCACCTGACCACGACCCGCGCTTGCTGGCGACGCAATTCTGCTTCACGACAGCCAGATGACGATGAGCCGGAGCCCGCCACGGCCTCGTGATCGGCTCCGCGGCTCTGATCCGACTGGTCGGGACCGCCTCTCTACGCCCCTCCGCATCGACGCCAGGGACTCAAGGGGCTGCCGCGGACTGCCGATAGATCCGACATGGTCGGCTCCCCCACCGTGACCGCCACCCGCCCCAGCATCCCCAGGCTGAGGCCGGCACCAGAAAGCCAGAGATCCCCCGGGCCAGGCCCCCTGCTGAGGCGCCTGGGTGCCCGTCTGGCGCTCTTGCCCGGGCGGAGCAGCTGGCTGCTCTGGACCAGTTGGTTGCAGCTCCGGGCGCGGATGCGATTGTGGCGATTCGCTCCACCCCTGCGCCTGTGCCTGGGCTCGGGTGCGGCCCCGCTGCGAGACTGGACCAACATCGACCTCGGCAGAGCCGCCGACCTACGCCTCGACCTCCGCCGCCCCCTGCCCTTGGCCGACGGCAGCGCGCGCCGCATCTACAGCGAGCACCTGATCGAACACCTCGACCTCGACGCCGGCCGAGCCCTGTTCCGCGAGTGCCGGCGGATCCTCGGCGATCAGGGGGTGCTGCGCGTCGCCACCCCAGATCTCCGTCAGGTGACCGCCGACTACCGTGAAGATTGGCAGCGCCAGGACTGGGTCCACTGGCCTGGCCATGAGTCCTTCGACTCCGCCGCGCGCATGATCAACCAGGCTTTCGCCGGCTGGGGACACCGCTTCCTCTACGACGAAGCCGAACTCCGTCGCAGCCTGCAGGCCGCCGGGTTCTCCCAGATTCGGCGTTGCCAACTGGGCACAAGCGAACACCCCGACCTCGTCTGCCTCGAATCCCGCGCCGACAGCTCCCTGGTCCTCGAAGCCTGGGGACGCGAAGGCAGCCAGGAGACCCGACCATGATCCCGATCACCCGCCCTGAGCTTCCCGATTTCGCGGACTACCAAGCCCTGCTGCAGACGATCTGGGACTCTCGTATGCTGTCCAACTTTGCCGAATACAGCAAAGAACTCGAGCGGGTCGCCGGAGACTATCTCGAAGTAGGCTGCCGCAGCGTGGTCTCGGGCGACATCGGCCTGATCTGTGCCCTGGCCGCCCTCGATCTGGAACCCGGGTCCCCGGTGCTGCTGCCGTCCTTCACCTTCAATTCGACGGTCAACGCCCTGCTCTGGAACAACCTCAGCCCTGTGTTCGTGGACATCGACCCGCAGAGCCTCAACATGGATCCGGCCGAGGCGGAGCGGATCGCGGCAGAGGTGGACCCCAGTCTGATCCTCGCCACCCACGTCTTCGGCAATCCCGCCGATGCCCAGCGGCTGCGTCGAATCTGCGCCGAGCGGGGCATCCCGCTGATGTTCGATGCAGCCCACGGGTACGGATCGCTCCGTGCCGGAGTCCACGTCGGCGGCCTGGCAGACGTCGAGGTATTCAGCTTGTCCGGCACCAAGCCAGTCACCTGCGGAGAGGGCGGGCTGGTCACTTCCCACAACGAGGAGCTGCTGGAGCGCATCGAGTATCTGCGCGCCTACGGCTTCCAACAGGACTACAACTCCAAGATGCTCGGCATCAACGGCAAGATGTCCGAGTTTCATGCGGCCCTGGGCACCCTGACCCTGCCGACCATCGAAGGGGCATTGAGCACCCGTTTCGAGCAACTGTCCCGCTACAAGAGCCAGCTCGAAGGTCTGCCTGGGCTGCGATTCCAGCACGTGCGCCCGGCCGACCGCAGCACCTACAAGGACTTCGCCCTCCTGTTCGACACTCCGGAGCAGCGCGACGCGGTGCGGGATGCGCTGGCGGCGGAGGAGGTACAGACCAAGGAGTACTTCCGACCCTGCCACCGCATGGACGCCTACTTCCCCTTCGCCCGGGACCCGCTGCCGGTCACCGACCAGACCTTCGCCACGATCCTCTGCCTGCCGCTGTTCCATAGCCTCAGCGAGCCGCAGATCGACCAGATCTGCAGCACCGTCAGCCGGACCTTGCAGGCGGTGGACTGCGCCAACGCCCCGGCATGAGCCCGACCCCGCCCAGGCGCCGCACGCTCGGGCCGATGGCCCTGTGCAACGCGATCAACTGGTTCGCCACCGCGGCCCTGGGATTCGCCCTGGTCGGCATGGTCTACCGGGAACAGGGTGAGGAGGTATTCGGGCTGTTCGCCCTCCTGATCGCCGGTCGGGCCTTCGCCACCATGCTCGACGGGGGCTTGGCCACCGGGGTCAGCCGGGACGAAGCCCTGGCCCAGGGCAGCGAAGACGAAAACAGCCGCCGGGATGCCCGGGGACGGGTGCGCGCGGCGATGCGTGGCGCACTGCTGCTCGCTCTGGGAGTAGCCGGCCTCGCCTTCCTCTGCCAGGACCTCCCCGCCTGGCTACTGGGCTGGGATGGAGCCCGAGCCCAACTGGCCGCCCGAGCCACGATGCTCCTGGGCCTCGAGGCCGCGGTAGCCCAAGCCACCGGCCCCCTGGCCGCGATCCTCCGCGGCCGCCAGCGCTTCGGCGCCCAAGCCACGATCACCGGCACCCAGGTCTGCCTGTGCCTCGGCCTGGCATGGTCCTGGATCCAGGGGCATGGCCTGCTCGGGGTGCTTGCGGCGATGCTGGTCGCCCGGGTGATGACCCAGTGCTGCGCGGCGCTCTGGATGGGATTGTCCGGCATGCTTCCCCGGGCCAACCGCGCAGCCCATACTCCGATGCGGGAGATCGCGCGCTTCGCCCTACCGCTGTGGATCTCCGCCCTGGCGCTGCAGTTCGGCATGGCCGCGGACATCCCCTTGGTCGCCGCGTTCTTCGGCGACGTCGAAGTCGGCAACTACGAGCTCGGGGCCCGCCTGCCCACGGCGGCGTCGGGGCTGCTGTTCGCCATCGTCGGGGTCAGCTTCCCCCGCTTCGTCAGCGCCCAGGGTTTCAAGCGCAGTCAGATGGCCGGCTCGGTGTTGGTGCTCTGCACTTGCTTGGCGGTGACCGGTTTCGGGGCGCTGATGCTCCATGGCCGCGACCTGCTCACGGTCTGGGTCGACAGCACCCCGGGCCTGGCCTACGACGTGCTGCGCATCTACAGCCTGGTGTGGATCCTCAACGCGCCGGTACATGTGCTCTGCCTGATGGCGATCGCACGGGACGACCACAAGGTGCTGAGCAAGATCGTACTGATCGAGGTCTGCGCCAACCTCGGCCTCAGCCTGCTCCTCGCCGGGCTCGGCTTCGTCCACGGCCCTGCCATCGCTTCCCTGGCGACCGCGGCAGCATCCAACCTCATCCTGGTGCCCCCGCTGCTACTGCGCCGCTGTGACCTGCCTGCCCAGCTGTTCTGCCGGGCCAGCCTGACGGGTGCCGTCCTGGGCCTGGCAGCCGCGACCCTCGGCCTTTTGCTCAGTCTCTGCTTCGCCCACCCTCTGGCCCGCCTCGCCTTCGGCGCCGCGGGCTCGGGTCTGGTGCTGGCCCTCTGTTTGGGCCTCACCGTGCGCGGCAGGTCTCAGCTTCGACAATCCTGGCGGATCCTACGACGAGGTGGCTACGCCCTGCGCCGCCGCCTCGACCGCCAATGCCGCGACGAGGGCGCACGGCTTGCCGCCAGCCGAGGACCAGAGATCTGGACCAAGGAGCCCGAACCCTTGGTCACCGTGCGCATCGCCACCTACAACCGCGGCCCCTTGATCGCCGAGCGCGCCCTGGCCTCGGCCTGCACCCAGACCTACCAGAACCTGGAGATCCTGGTGGTCGGTGACTGCTGCGACGAGGCCACCGCTGCAGCGGTGCGAGGCGTTGCGGATCCACGGATCCGCTTCGTCAACCTACCCGAACGCGGCCGCTACCCCAGCGACCCCCGCCTGCGATGGATGGTGGCCGGCGCCGCACCGATGAACCACGCCCTGCAGATCGCCCAAGGCAGCTGGCTGGCTCCGCTGGACGACGACGACACCTTCACTCCCGACCACGTCGAGGTGCTCCTCGACGCCTGCCGCAGCCGCCAGCTCGAATTCGCATACGGTATCGCCCAAATGGAGCAAGCCGACGGCAGCTGGCAGAACTGTGGTTCCTGGCCCCTACAAGACGGCAGCATCTGCCACTCCGCGGCCTTCTACTCGCTGCGCCTGCGCAACTTCGAACACTGCGGTGAATCCTGGCGCCTCGACGAGCCCGGCGACTGGAACCTCTGGCAGCGCTTCGCCAAGGCCGAGGTGCCGATGGGTTTCGTCGACCAGGTCGTGCTCCAGCACTACCGGGAAGCCCGCGAGGTCAAACCCCAGTCCGCCATCTGGATGCCCGAGCCCGGCCAGTCCCCCCATTGGTGTCAGACACCGGCGATCGACTCCTCCGATGTCTGACACCAGTGGGGGAACTCCCAGCGTCACTGCCACCATCCTGGATCGCGCTGCTTGATGACCTTCGCCGGCATCCCGACGGCGGTGCAGTCTGCAGGCAGGGAACGGGTCACGACCGCGCCGCTGCCGACGATGGACCAGGACCCAACGGCCTGTTTGGGCAGCACGCTGGCGTTGATCCCGAACTCACAACCCTCGCCGATGTCGGCGTTGCCGGCCAGGTTGACCGCTGGCGACAGCACCGAGAAGGCTCCGATCTTCGCGTCGTGGCCAACGGTGACGTTGAGATTGAGGTAGACGTGGGCGCCCACTTCGATGTCCTCGGTGAGGACGGCACCGGCCTGGACGACCGTGCCCGCACCCAGACCGACCTGACTACCGACCACGGCACGGGGGTGGATCAGGGTGGCGGCGGGAATGGCCAGCTCGGTGAGGCGGGCGGCGAGGCGAGCCCGAGTGGGTACGTGGCCGATGCCGCATACCACGTGCACACCGGGGATGCCGGCGAGGGCATCTAGATCCCCCAGGACCGGCAGGCCGTGGATTGTCTTGCCATGGTCCGCACTGAATTCGGACACGAAGCCGCGCAAGCCCCAATCCCGCACTCCGGCCGCGTGCTGGGCCCGCAGCAGGCTGCAGACCTCGCGAGCCAGTCCTCCCGCACCGATGATGACCAGAGGGGTCACTCGGCGGTATCCCAGTCGTAGAAGCCCCGCCCGGCCTTCTTGCCGGTCTCGCCGCGCTCGACCATGTCACGCATCAACTTGGGCACCATGAAGGCCGGACTGTCGAGTTCTTGCCGCAGGTAGTCGGCGATTGCCATGCGCACATCGAGCCCGACCAGATCTGTCAGGCGCAGGGGCCCCATCGGGTGGCGGTAACCGAGTTCCATCGCCTTGTCGATGTCCGCGGGCTCGGCCACGCCGGCCTCGACCATGCGGATCGCCTCGAGGCCGAGCACCACACCGAGGCGGCTGGTCGCGAAGCCCGGGCTGTCCTTGACCAGGATCGGATCCTTGCCCAGCTGCCGGGCGAAAGCCATCACCGAATCGACGGTCTGCGGGGAGGACTCGCCCCGGTGGACGATCTCCAGCAAGGGCATCAGCGGCGGCGGATTGAAGAAGTGCATGCCGATGGTCCGCCCCGGGGCCGGGGTTCCCTCGAAGACCTTTGCCAGGGACAGGGAGGAGGTATTGGTCGCCAGAACACAATCCTCACTCACCTGGGCCGCGACCTTCTCGAAGATCGAGTGCTTGAGGGCCAGATCTTCGGGAACGGCCTCGATGACCAGGGCCGCGTCCCGGGTGGCGAAGTCCATGTCGATGGACGCCTTGATCCGCCCCTGCACTGCATCGGCCTCGTCCTGGGCCATCTTGCCCTTGGCGACCCCTCGCTCGAGGAAGCTCTGGATCCGCCCCATTCCGCCGTCCACCACCTCCTGGCTGATGTCGAAGAGGTTCACGGCGGAACCGGCCTGGGCACAGATCTGGGCGATCCCGGACCCCATGGTCCCTGCCCCCAGCACGGTCACCTTCGCAAAGGTCGGTGCGTCACTCATCGTTTGGATGTCCTACTTGTTCTTGTTCTTGCTGCGGTCCAGGAAGGCCTGCATCCGCTGGTGTTTGTCCTCGCTCTCGAAGAGCACTGCCTGGGCCATGCCCTCCATGCTCTGAGCCGCGGCCTCGCCGGGTCGGGACAGGGCGTTCATGGTGGCCTTGGCGAGGCGCACCGCCAACTTGCCACGCGCGGAAATCTCCCCCGCCATGGCCATGGCAGCCTCGACGACCTCGGCATCGGGGACGACCTTGTTGCAGAGGCCGATGCGCAGGCATTCCTCGGCGTCGATGATCTTGCCGGTGTAGACCAGCTCCCGTGCCCTACCCAGGCCGACCAGCCGCGGCAGCCGCGTGTCTTTCGGCGAAAAGACCCAGGTCATCGGGATGTCTTCACCGCCGCGTGGCAGCGCGATCTCGAAGAGCTTGGGCGCGCTCCGGCGCAGGGCGAGCACTCGCTTGCCCAGCGCCAGGCGACCAGGCACCGTCGATGTCACCAGCACCCGGCTGCGGTCCATCGGGACGTCGCGGCGCTCCTGCGGGT
>WURV02043344.1:0-22269 GCA_011762755.2 Epimenia babai | reverse complement strand
TTACTTCCCCTAGCTGCGATGACGATACCATGAACAAATCTAGAAGAGACCATCCCTACGACAATATCTGCCAAATAACAGACCTCTGCGATAAGCGGTTCTTGAGAAGATTTTTTAAGAAAAAATACGACCATCGGCAGAAGTTACCTCCACTATCTGCGATGACGATACCATGAACAAATCTAGAAGGGACCATCCCTAGCACAATACCTGGCAAATTGGAGACCTCTGCAATAAGCGGTTTTTGAGAAGATTTTTCAAGAAAATGTTAACATCGGACGGACAGACGACGGACGAACTCCGATTAGAAAAATTAGAAAAGCTCACCGAGCATAAGCTCAGGTGAGCTAAAAAATGAATATTGCTGTTGCACAACGAAAGCAATATACCCAACAAATAAATTAACATACCCAACAAATAAATTAACATGCCCAACAAATAAAGTAACAAAGCAGTACAGCAAGGAAGCAAAATTCCTCTATGACCATCTTTTGATCTTCTGTAGACAAATAATAAATATGATGTATTCTTGTGTAATTACAGGGTTGAGGCAGATGGAAGATCTTAAGATGTACTGGCACATCTCATACTAGCACAATGAGAGCATCCGGGAAATGAAGGAAGCATGGGCCAACGTACTGGAACCGTCACTTGTTGACAAAATTCAAATAAAACATGAAAAAAATTTCCGATATATCTCGTTTTTTGGTTGTCAGAACAAAAAGATAAAATTTGGCACATAAAAATAAAGATGGGCCCATGCAAACCCAGCGTGAACACTGCCTGTATGTGAGAACCATGTGCAATAAGA
Source organism: Epimenia babai (assembly GCA_011762755.2). Taxonomy (NCBI): domain Eukaryota; kingdom Metazoa; phylum Mollusca; class Solenogastres; order Cavibelonia; family Epimeniidae; genus Epimenia; species Epimenia babai. The sequence continues at coordinate 21,458 of WURV02043344.1, read as the reverse complement.
TTCCCTCCAGAGAGCATCCGAGATACAGCCAGTCATTACCATATTAAAAAACACTGCCATGGATATATTGGATCACAACATTATCAAATAGAGTAAGTGACGAGTGTTACATTATGCCCCTTTATCTCCAATATTATTATCGACGCATGTTCGTGAGATAGTGAAGACAACATGGCGTAAATGCGCAATCTTTGCGGACTTTGATTTCGCTCGTTTGAAAAACTCGGTGATGATCCCGGTTGATTGTTTTGGAATGAAACTGCCAATCTTGTCCTTCATAGCTGATGTTCGTGCGAGAAATGCCATAGATGTCACATCGCACACGGCATAGTCAGTTTTTTGTTTATATTTAGCAATGCTCTCCTGACGTTTAATCGTTTCTTTTGTGTCCTGGTTCCTGCATGGATTGTCCACGTTCGATTTTCCCGGCCAAGAGATGACACCGCCTTGCAATGTCGATCCAGGCGGGATTTTTTACCAAAATATCGAGAAGCCACTTTGGGCTCGCAGGCGAGTCAAAACCTGCGAACACAGCCCAACGAGGCAGGTATAACACATAATCTGTTTTTGCGTTTGATATATAGTTCAACGATTTCCCTTCACGAGTACTCGTCAAGCCAGATTTCATAGTTGCACGGTTATAAATCATTGCCACTATATTCAGGTCCATCGCTGGGTAAACAATTACCGTATATGAATATTACTGAATATTTTTCAAACAGCATCAACCTGATTGAGAATACAATGAGCGGTCATAGAACGCGAGAAGAGTATAACTGTAGCGAGTTTTTCAAAGTTTTCGCCGGTAGGTTTGCCTTGGAATCAGAAATCACATTCTCACGCCGGTTGGTGTTACACTAGTGATGGGGTTGGTGGCAGCTGCTGGTGGTTGTGTTCTTCCCCTTTTAATCTTTAATTTCTGGCGTACTTCAGTATTTGGGTACTTCATTGCCACAGCCACAGGGCTCAAGTTTATGAACATTAGAGTTCTTATGGTTAACCCAATCAGAATAAAAAAACCGACGAAACAAAGTTTGCGAGTTTTAAATTCCATTGTCTTAATTCAATTAATTCTTGAGAGATTCTGCTGTCACCTACAGGTGGAATCTAAGAAAACTGTTGTTCTGAAATCACACACTATTGGCACTGCTGCAAGAAAAAAGATTAGGCATCAATATCACGTCACTTAAAATTTATCATCTCAACCACGAAAAAGAGTTTTTATTATACTAGACCACTTATGCCTAAAGTCAGTGCTGAATGTAGATATGAGTCAAATTTTCGAATAGTCTCCCAAATTAATGTTATTTTTATCCGATGTTTAGGCGTAACATTAAAATTCTAACCATCTATGTTTTGGCTGACTAGAGAGCCGAATTATAAATGATGTGTAAAAATCCAGTCAATTCCTTATGAAGAGGGCAATAAATGAAGTGTCATTAGTAGGGGTATTTTAAAAGGATGGTGGTCTTCCGGAGCTTTTAGATATCTTAGAATCATGCCACGCCTAAATCCAGCGCCCTGGTTGACCCTGAACATAGATTTATTTAGAAAAACTCAGTAGAACACAGTTCTTTTTATGCGACTAGTCTATCATAGGCCTACACATGATGATGAATTGTGTTGGATGGTTGGTAGTTGACTGAAAATATTGCACAGGTCATGACAATTGCATTGACATAGCGTAAGAGTGGTTAGTTGTATTATTCTAAAGAGTAATATATTACAGTAACTTATTCCCAGAATACCTTTGTAAATATGTAAACTCGTGTAGAACATGTGTTCTGAATAACTGATGTGAAATGCACAGAAATACACCTCTGATGGGACTCGAACCTGCGACATCGAGATAGTCGGTTTAATGCTCTACGAACTTAGCTGCCGGTGCAGTGAGTGAAGACCATGCATGCGACTGGAGGACATCTATTAAATACTAAGGCTTACACAATGATTATTCGGTCTCCTGGAATGATCACATAACGAAAAAAATAAAATATAACCCAAAATTAAACAATTCTCGGATCGCACTAATTCACTATGCTAAGGCCTCTCCCATCCGTCGTAGTTGTGCCTCAACTATGGCGATTACGGTTAACTTTTACTATTACACCCACATGCATATTAGTAACAAATTCATGTTTTTCTGGCTGTTTTTTTTGTGTTTTGAACGAATCTGATACTTAAAATCGTCGGACATTAGCCGTTTTTAGTAATTATCCCCTCTAACCTGAAACTCTCATATTACATTCTATACAAATTCTAACCCTAAACTAAAACACAAACGAACCCTAAAATCTACCATAACTCTAATTGCACTATACTCTCATTACTAACCCAACCTAACCTAATACTAAACCTAACCCTGAACTAAACATAATATACCTGTTTTCCTCCAAAACTCTAAAGTGATTTTTATTCATTGCATGGTAGAGGGGTGTATGAAATTCGTACGTAAACGAAATGTAAACAAAAAACAGCGCGCTCCTGCGCATGCGCGCGCGCTATGAGTCGTGGCGACGATGTCGGATATCGACTTTTTTCCCTGCTGTGGACCCATATAAATCATACATGAACGTGATGGAGCCCTATGGAAGACTACCTCACGTCACAACTAAGGCCCCCATTGTATACATCGTTTACAGTCATACCATGGTTGTCGAACAATTTGCAAGTCAAACAACTCGGAATTTGAAATACGGGGTAATAATGCGTCAGAAGTCGAACGGATTTTCGGGGTTGTAAGTAACTTATAACACACAAGAGCCGACATTTTACTATATAAATTTAAAAAGTCAAGATCCTGGCATATGTAGATGTTTTATATGATCAATAAATAGGCACTCGTTAAAAGTTTAATTGACAACATTAGCCTCATTTTTTATTTCAAAATAATTTTGAGCCTTTAAGGAACAGCGCTTACGACACCCGCAATGGAAATTGTGTCTGATTATATCTTCTATTCTGTCGTCGTACAGCGTCCGCAAGGGTCTGTATAGGCCTTAATTCAACACTATATTGCATGAGTCAAAATTAATTGCAATTTTCTATTGTACAATCGAAACCAAAAGCCTTTTGGCCGCTATTTGTGTTGTATAAAACATTACTTTTTCACTCATACAAAAATTACTCCGTACCAAAAATTTTAAAATTCTAGCAATACATAAAAATTAAAATTCTAAAATATTTAAAATTATGTCAACATCCGACGATGAAGGTACATAATTGATTATGATGCATACGGAACGAGATACATAGGTTTACAATAGTGTAATTAGTTAATAGGCTATTCAATAAGGTAATCGTTGTCCAAGCCATGCTTGGCCCTTTACAAAGCTAGCCCATGGTTAATAGAACAAATTGATTAGCCTCACTTTTAAGGCATTGGGGAAAAGCCGAGTCAGGGCAGATGGACCTTTCATTTACGCTACTGGTAACAAACGCCTACAGACGGGAAACTTATGTTATATACTCCGCTAAATCTACAATATTTGACGTAATTTACAATGGGATGATCATATTAAGCAACATCGACCATCCATAAAACATCCGAAACCTGCCATAGTGAAAGCCCTAACCAAACCACATTCCCAGGGCTACCCAAACCCCCGTGATCACGTGTTTAAAGCGCTTTCTTCTCAAAAAACGCCACAGGCAGTGTACTGGCTACAATAGGAATTGAACCAGGGCCCTCTGGATTCGAAGTCAAACGCTCTAACCACTACGTTAGCTGCCCTCTTGCAATACTGTAATTACGAGAACATTAACTACGCGTTCGTCTTACCAGTTGTCACGGACGCGACTAAGAATATATTTAATCGAAAACTGACATATCTACGGTAAAAACAACAAGACATATCTACGGTAAAAACAACAAACAACTGCATTGAAGTCAACATTTTTAATATCCGATAAAATGTCGCTGACCGAAGACAACCTTAAATCAACAGAGGTTTACACTTCCGATATTGGTCTGGAATGCAACATTTCGTGCATTCTACGGTTGTTCAGTGCCTAAGTAATAACGCGGTAACACACTCGGCGCTTGTGTCGAAAATTAAACGTCGGTAATATAATCCTATTTGTTTGCGAACATACAACCGAATACGGAGAGATAAAAGAATTTTTATATAATTAAATAACATTTCAATAAATCATACAAAATGTCATCCTAGTCGGTTCAAAGCGGCTTCAGCCGAAAATTATAGTACTTACAAAAAAAATGTGGGAGAGAATGCGACGTATCCGTCTTGTAAGTTACTAACGAGCGCGTTTTATGGGTCGCTTCGGCGTGACCCCTCCGCGACAATTAAATAGCTAATCGCGACCGTGTGAGCGGTTCGATGTTATATCCAACTTGACATGATTTTAACTATCGATTAGTGCTTAATGGCAAATTGTACATTAAACATAGTTTCCGTACCGTTAACGCTACTGGTAAATTACAGATATGCGCTAATTTATTGAATGGGTGAAATACGCTCCTAGGCCGATCGCTCACTGCTATCTGACTCCAGTCAAATGTAGTATGAATAAGACACGCATTTTTTTTGGTCCTCCTTTATGCCCATCAAATTAACCTTTACCATTATACCCGGGCTCAAAGTAATTGATTTCCTATGAAGTATTTTTCACCGCGTCTATTAAAATGTGAAGTAGTGTATATAACAAAATTTCACGTATGCAATGATTAATACAATTAATAGAATATTTTTAGTAAAACTAAAGATATTTTCAATGCTAGAAAATGACAAATCGATATAACAACTCGTCCTAAAATCTGAATATATTCCCTGATACGTAACGTGGCTATTTTAATGTAATTTACCCCGAAAAGACATCGCCACTGTTTCATTCTGTCGTACATAATCCTAACCCTAAATCGATAATTAAAATGTAGAACCAACATAGACAGCTTTACTCGTTATTCACTCTGACTAAAATTCGTGTTTTATTGCACATAACTGTGTGCAGTATGTACACCGTCAATAAGGTATACAGTTTCCCGATAGTGTATTAATTGTGAATGTCTAAACGTGCTATACCCCCCCCCTCCCCCGCAAATACATCGTGTTTTATCCGTTTGATAGTCACCGCACCGATATACTTATAAATTAATTATAGTTAATTATTTTTAACCATATTAGGTAATAATTATTATTCTACTGTATTCAATACAGTGCCTCCGCTATGATTTCGTCTTCGCATACTTTTGAACCATCAGTTAGAGTTTGGGGTAATCTGCCAAAAAACACCTGGTTACTAACGCTTCGAGATCTCCGAATGACTACGCCGATATTGCCATATGACAGGCAGGGTGACACGCCTCCCCCCTCCCCGAGTCCGTAATGCATACACCCAATTCTTTTCGAAAGAGGGCGGCCCTTTTAAATCCACTGCGGTTAAAAATGACATCATCCTGCGAGAGTGAACTAAAAATCATCACGAAATTAAATTATCATACTCCATGCTATTTTTTTTTGCCAAATAAATTGCCCCAAATGAGAATGAAATTTACCCTAATTCTGGGGCGCATTGTGTTTGTATGGCGTGTTATCTGGAGTAGCGCCTTACGTCAAAACACTCCAGCTCTGTACTGCATTTTAGATTCGAAATAATTTAAATGTTTTTAGATTATTATCAATTTTGACAGTGGATTGGAGACAGTGGATTTTTTGGATCTAACATGCGCAATAATAAATAAGGATATTATTATGATCCTATTATCTTAACTAATAGACTGTTTTAACTTAATTACGGGAAATGTTTACAAAATGAGGTTTTGACTGAAAAGAGTGCGGTGCACCTGGAATTACTGATGGTGGATATTCTGGAGTCAGCAAATAACTCTTGATTCCACTTGGTATTTTTTTGGACAATTTCATAGAAGATTAGCAACATGTAGCAACGTTACCATTGGCGTCAGTCTAAGACATAACTCGTTAAAAGAGTTGTGGTGGGGGCCCAGGGGGCATGACTGAGTTGGCTGAAGAATGTCTCCAAGTATCTCCGAATTCTGACCAGACCGCACCGGGCAGTCGCCGCATGCAATAATCGATAGAAATTCAATACATTAATGCCGGACTTGTGGGGTTCTTGCACGCGAAAACACGAGCGTCGCCGCGACTTTTGCGTTTAGTAGTCGTCGTCTGAATCGTCTAAATCGTATAAATCGTCGTTTTCTAAACCTTGGAAGTCAACTTGATAGCGGAGTATAGCTGAAAGTGGAATAGGACGGGAAAACGTAGACGAGAGGGCAAATTAAACCGCAGAGAACAGACACTACAAATAACAATGGCAGATACAGGGATAACATATATATATATATATATATATATAGAGTAATTGTATCAGTTATGATACAATTAACAATTAACTAATGATTCCTAACAAGTCGTACACGACTTGTGATTTGACAAATCCTTCGTGAGCCACCTTTCAATATGTATACTGTACACGCAGAAGACATGAAGACACACGACAGTACATTTACAGTTGAACATAACTCATACAACGGCTACTCGAAAAGTTCCGAGATCAATCGTAAGTAAAAAATTCCACAAATCTCCCATTTTATCTTGTAATTTTGCGTTCAAGATATCCCGGAATACCGCCCGCCCAAGTTACGGTCGTAATTCTCCGATATTGACGAATACTGTATTGTAATTGTCATGTAATGACGATTTGCTCGAAATAACTCACAGCCTATGCCGCCGAACCCTTTGACGAACTGGGCACCCTCCTGCGACCGGTCTGTGATTATTTCCAGCGTGGCGCCTGCCGATGCACGACACGGATGATTGGACGAATAGTAATAACATATAGTCATGTGATATGTCAATCATTTCTCTAGCCAATCATCAGAAGGCATCTCTCATTGCACACGTGCTTTATGGCGACATCCATAAAGCATGCAACGTGCAACGGTACTGCGAGTAAGCTTTAGAGAATAAAGTTTTTGAGTTGTGATTTATCGGTAGTCGGTTAGGTAAGCCATTGAATGGTCAGTGGAACTTTGTTCCGCACGGTTTGACCGGTCATTTCTATACCGCCATTTTCCGTATCAATGTAGTGCTAAGTTTGTGTCTAATAAAGTACCACATTAGTATGCACATTAGTATGCGCGACATTAGTATGCACGACATTAATATGCATGACATTAGTATGCATGACATTAGTATGCACGACATTAGTATGCACGACATTAGTATGCACGACATTAGTATGCACAACATTAGTATGCACGACATTAGTAATGCACGACTAAGATTAGTTAACAGTAATTAACATTAGATTAACAGATGGGACCTCCCATCAAAGGTATATGTTTAGTCTGAGCATTTCTCTCAAGCTATTCATAGAACCGCAGTGGCTACCCCCATTAACCGCGATACATACAACTAGTTATTCTGAGTAAAACTGGTGCGGTGAGGTATATACCGACTCACCGTAATTTTTGTAGTTGTTGGCAAACCATTCCAACAAGGCGCAAGAGTCCACCAGTTCCATCTCTACCCCCGACTGTAACGTATAAAAAATCGTGTCTATTTAGAGACCGTACTCACAATAGTCATTTTTGCCGGTGGTTTTTTTCACCGATAATCACATTTCGTAGCTGTATTCTAGACCCGATTATGACCCCTTAACCGAAGCGTGCTGTGACATACCAAAAGTATGAACGTAAGCTGAAATTACAAACTGCCTGGCACACCACCCTTCATGGGCAAATTGGAGACTTAAGCGCTAAATTAGACATTTACCTGAAATAATTGATTTAATGCAACCATTTAATTTCAGCATTGCACATATTTGAACATAATTTTTTGGGTCAAAAATATATGAATGAAATTAAATTTATTTGTTTGAAGTGTACTTATTAGCAGAGCTGTCGAACACGCTTTACATGAAACAATAGCCTAATGGTCTAAGACTAAAATGTAATTACTCAAATTATACAGATGTGGTAATACAGATCAATTAGTTAGATACAATATAGCATTATAATATTGCAATTTTTACAATAGATAAATACCTGTTATGTTTCTATTTTATTGTACACATATTTCATTGCGGGCGAATATATACAATATTCTCATGTATAGGAAACGTATCAGCATTTCCTAACAAGAGGCCGAAGAGGCTTCAAGACACCCACTTGATGATTGGACAAAATAAGCCAAAAAAACCCTAAAAAAAACAGAAAAAGAATAAAAAATTGTATATTCCAAACACTTGAGTATTAGAACAAGAGGCCAAACACACATACTCGTACACCATACAGAACATACATGACGAGGTACATACACCGTTAATCTATACAGGATACAAAACGTATATAAGATACATAAACCATACACAATATACATGACAGCCATTAACACGACAGACGTACTTAGGGAATAAAAACTTACATCTTTGTCGAGGAAATATGTCTTGTCCTTCTCTTGATCAGGTCTGAGATAAAGGATTTTCTCCTCTAAAAGAGTGACGTAAGACTTTAAGGCTTTATCGAATGGCTATGAAGACAGGGTGGTCGAGGACAAAGAAACGAGTGAAATTTTCCAAGCGAAAACCAAAATGAGGTGTTTTACGTCTATTTGAGATCTTAAAGAATCGACCAAATCTTGGAGGTCTAGGTAGCACTTGCAGTGTGGTTCTGTTAAAGGCTTTTTTCTGCTGATGTTTGCTGTACTTCAGATGCTCTATGGATGGTCTCTAAGTCGCTTACCTCCCCGCTAAATCGTCATCCCGTTGTAAGTAACTATTACTGTCATAAACTTAGCGGAGTGTGCGGTGTATGCAGACATTTGGAATCGTTTCCGTGAATGGAAGGTCACTTGTTTGCCCAGACTGGGCGGGTTTCCCCACCGCTTGTGAGGGTAATCAATTTAAGAGAAAATGACGATGACGTAGGAAGATGCGGTGGAAAGATGGAGTACGGGAAGAGCACCACAACTGCAATGAGCTGCATCTGGCCACCGCCGTTAATAGGGACGACTCCACAATGAAACTGGATCTACTACACTGATGTTGTTTCTTTGTAGATTTTCTTTCTTGTACATTATAATCCAATAGATTTTATTTCACTAGGCACATTCGACAGGCTATGTCGATAAGTACATCATAATCAATTCACGTCTCCCTCCTGTCTAGTATCTAGTAAGATACCTCCGTCCACGTACATTCGACAGGCTACGTTGCTAAAGACATCATACTCAAAAATATTTCACATCTCCTTCCGGTCTAGTAAGATACCTCCGTCGACGTTAGATGCAGTTTTGTTAGAGTGCCGTATATTAAATGTAATTGACGCCGACTGACTCGATATGAGCCCGATGAACGCGTCACTGACCGTCGGTTTGGTGATTCTTGAGGACGTAGCGGGTGATGTCGAGGTTTTCCCACACGATGAGGATGTCTACCGAGCCCATCTCCAACGCCTTAAGCGTGTCGTCGACGCCGAAACAGAACTTGCCCGTGTCCTGCGAGATCTCGTCAAAGTAGCGCCCTGGAAACCAAAAAAATGGATATTGTTGGCAAGTTTGCCTACTTATCTCCTTTTTATCGATACATGTTCTACTTTCCACTGTATCATTCTACATTATTTATTTCATGCTCGCTGTACACATATATAATTGTATCTAACATCATATTTTACATATATATATATACTATGATTGCATGTAACTGTATATGTTACAGACCTATATCATCAAGCAGAGACTATTCATAGTTTTTACTCATGTAAAGCTGTTTGACAGCTAGACTAATAAGTGGTGAAAGAGACTAGGCTCCTAACCGGAAGGATCGTGGGTTTGAAACTACCCGCGGGTCGCGAGAGAGGCATGAAAAGCGACGAAACGAACCTATCAGTTTCTTCTCCTGAATGAACTTGACGTTGGCGAGGGCATCGGCAGCCAGCTCTATGGCTTGGTTGAAGCCGTTCTCACCTCCGTACGACACGTCCACGATCTTTATCACGCGGGTTTGCAGACGCTGCGCATAGGTTGAGTTAAAATACAGGGTAGAGGTCAGACGCAAGTCAAGAATGGGACAAAACAGCCCGTAAAGCGCCGGCCTTAATACCAGGAAGGTAATCACGGATGGGGACCGTTTAAATTTTGGGCAGAAGCGACTCGTTATTCCATTTTAAGCTAGACTAAAATACAGTTAAGCAATAGTCATGTCGTATTTCGCCATTTTGCAAACTGCCTGAGTAACTTAACAGTTTGCTATGTAGCTGCGTAGTCTAAGTAGGGCTTCAAAGGCGACGCAGCAATTCATGATATCCAGCGTTACCATCATCCTAAATTTAGTACAGAGTACGTGTGTGCTTTCTGTTACCGAGTTGAATCGTACGACGGGTTTGGATCATCGCGTAAACGATCAAATTACACGTACTCTCGCACAACTATAATTACACGATCGCGGAATTTCCTACTTCCTACATTTTCATCTACTCCCTAATCTTAGAACAGATATAAGAGGAGCTTTTAGTATTCGTCATATCGACACGAATAACCGGGATAAAACGCGACAGTCGATACGTCGCCCACATTAACGGAGCGCTGTCAATCCAAATTAGGGCTAGTCGCGTAGAGAACGGGTAGATCGAGCCATGAGGCTTTGCGGTTACCTCACGAACAGGTACTTACGCATTCGTCAGATCGAGAATAAAGCGCGCTGCGGCAAAATTGATTCCTCAAACTACGATGAAAAATGTTCCTATAAAATTTCCTGCCTCATGCGGGAGACAGTCACGGTTGCGAGAAAAAAACATCGAACACGGCACTAAATGGTAAATACCTCGAATTCGTGTGGAAAAATTGTCCGGCGCCTACAACATAACGATGCTTAAAGGCGCGTAAACTCTTACTTTATCACTATTAGGTTGCAATAGTGGTAGGAGGATAGAACTGAACCGAAAGGTCGAAGGTTCGAAGCCCATCAGTCGACATTTCCGCGAGGACCCTCATTTATATTAGTAGTCATTTATTCCCGATTGCTGGAGTAAACCCATGGGTAGATGCTTGGTTTATCCTTGGTGGGGTGATATCCGAGTGTAGAAGGTATTGTATATGTGCTGAATAGTTCATTGTAAACCGCATCTTAGAGTCTTTATTGGTCGATAGTTGCGGTCTATAAATGCTGTACTTTACCCTTACCTTTACCTTTAATATCACCGAGAATGCGGTCTGCGATATAGAGAGCCACCCACACGTCATTAGTACATTATGGGTACATATACACTCACGGGATCGAACATGTCCGATTGACTGAGTTCGGTCTTGAAGTCCGCGGACCCGGCGAGCACGAGCCCGGCGACGTTCGGTTTGTCGTTGGTGACGAAGAGTTGGGTGGCGACCTCGGCGACCTTTCGCACGTAGTTGTGGCGCTTTTCCATGCGGAGTCGCGCGAACCTGAGCGCCGACTGACCGCCTCGACCTGTCGCACGAAGTGCCTGATAAAGTATACTCGCGTACAGAAGCTCGTGCGAATTCTTATCTTAGTCTATAAGGGGGGGATGGTCGCCTTTATTTTTCGTCTTCTACGGAACGGCCAACACGGCATCCCGTATCTCTCATGCGTACACGACGTACACGCATTAAACGAGGCGTCGTAGAGCGCCAATGCATTTTGCGTTAATGAGAAACTCGTGTCACCGCTGATGTTTCACACACCGCTTATGTGCCACGCGTCGCTGATGTGTCACACACTGCTGATGTGACACGCGTCACTTGTGTGTCACACACTGCTGATGTGTAACATATGCAGCAATACTCTAACATACACGGCCTGTATGGATGGGCGGGCTGTGTTCATCGGGTTACCATTATATCTTTATCAGTTATCTTTTCGTTGAATGCCCACCTCGACTATCACAAGCACAAACTAGTGTAAGAGGGACAATCCCAATTATTCATTTACAATAGTTTCAGCATCGCTAACACCCTCAATACATTAGGCTTCGGCCATTTTGACTAAAAACGGAACTACCTACATTTCAAAAATCAACGAAATTTCTCAAGGTGACAAATAAAGTCTTATCGTTTCATTGGGTAGCCCAAACCCGAATCCAAGTAAAACGATTTCTCACAGTGCCATAGAGCAATGGTAGGGGATTCCCCTTCCACTTTTACGTTGCTGGGCGTCGTTTTGTAACCTATCAATATGCGATATCGCGTCGATATCTCCCCCACGACATGTTCTGAACTATCATGCGGTAAGCTGGGCAAGGGGAGTTAAACTGTCGCATGTAAAAATCACATTTGACAGTTTAAACATCAAGTATCGTTGAGGTGTTCCTACTTGAATCGAATATCATCCTAGGCGCCCCATACGCTAGCTTTTCCAGTTTCTACACGATTCCGTAAAGCTACGCGCCACTGGACACATCGGGTAGAGTGGTAGGGTTAGTACTCACCGTGTTTCTTGGGAAGGTCGACGGTGAACTTGTGCAGGACCTCGCGCGTGTTGCCCGACAGCGTGCCGAACAGCGCGCCGTTCCCGTCCATCACGATGAAAGCGAACTTGCTGTCGTCTGCAAGCAGTGCCGACAGCGCCTACGCGGCCGACAAACACAAATTTCAGGACACTTTCAATAAGGAGCAATCACGAATGCGATTCAAAATGGATGACAATCAAAGGTAGATACAAACTCCAAAATAACGATTGAATTCTAAACCCAAACAATTTTATCTAGAATTTAGTAATAAATTCACTCCATCGGCTAGTAATGCAGACAGCCCCTCCCCCCACCCGTACAGTTAAGACCCACGTGCAAATATTATTCACGTCACGACGAACGACTTTAGTCACCAACTCTTTTTAAGTGTGTTCTAGTAAGCCTAATTTATGGCGGTCAGCAGGGGTCGCAGGACTTTGAGGTGCAGTGGATATCATCACTAAGGTAGGGGGGGGGGGGGCGAAAACGGAACTTGAAATTTTTATGGGGTATTGCACCTTCCACGCGCAAACACACACACAAAACACCGTGTTCAAACTACTCTCACAGAACCTAACTCGTTGACTTCAAATAGGTCAAGGCGCCACTAGGTCATCCTTATTACATAACTGAAAAGATAAAGGATAAAATAATTACAGCACCATACCTCCGTGTGGAACTTGTTATCACAGAGATACAGCGACGTGTTGATTGGTCGAAACGGCTCAAAATCTATGTTGACTTTCTTCTCGCGGCCCTCGTCCGTTACGATAGTCCCGCAGTAGATAACTAGGCCATTCGCCGGGACTGGGGACGAACACGAATAATGTAATAAACAACGAATTGCCGCGGGCCGAGTGAAAATCCACGATTATCTATGGCGCAGAATGGGTTTGCTAGCTACTGTTCACAAAAGAAACTATCGGAGGAGGAACGCCGGAGGATCAAATGCTGGTGTCATCTTTGTGTATGGCGGTGGGGTGCGCAAAAGATCCTCTAGGCTTTTTAGTAACACAAACGATAAAAAAATATATTTCCATTGCATTATGCACATGTGTCTTGGATATGTTATACGTAGTCCTAGATACTAGCAGCAATATCATCTCCATATTAAGAAATTAAGGCGGCATTGTACGAACCTCTATTGTAGAACTTAAGGAAGGGTTGTACTAATTTCTGTTATATAGCTTAGGGCAGCATGTAATGTATCAACCACCATTGAGAACCTTAAAGCAGCATTGGACCAACCTCTATAATAGAGCTTAAGGCAGGGTTGTACCAATTTCTGTTATATAGCTTAAGGCAGCATGTAATGTATCAACCACCATTGACAACCTTAAGGCAGCATTGGACCAACCTCTATAGTAGAGGCATGTTTGCTATGGCATGATCGTAGAAAATTCTGTTGTAGACTTAATTACATTACAGCATTGTACCAACCTCTGTTGTAGAGCTTAAGGCGTTGTTGTACCGATGTGATGGCCCCAAGAACCGACAGACGATTCACGCGACTTTTGATATTTGATGCTGTTCCAAATTCATCCGCTAACATTTTGGCAACTCTTGACACTTGATCACGTGGTGGAATAATCAATGATATCATGCTCGTACCATTGCTAAAAATGAGAAACAATGTTACTCGTACAGATCTAAGGTGTATACAGCATTATTGACAAAATAGTCACCAATAAAAATACACGAGAGAATTTGAAATACGGGGTGAGCCTCAAAAATGTAACAAAAAACAATCAGCTATAACTTTTTTATTTTTGACATATTTATCTAATTTTTTCTCTCTATGTTGGGGAAAACGAAATTTTACGATGTCATTTTTAAGACTCCGGGAGTAATATGATAGGGCTAGGGTCATTTAGACTAAACATACGCAAAAACAATTTTTTCCAAATTAATTTATATTTTTTTGGCGTATTTGTGGCCATGAGTAAGAAACGTTGAAAATGTTTTGTTTCAAGATGGTGCTACTGCGGTGGCTATATGAACATTTTCCCAGTAGAGTGATCTCTCATCGTTCTGACTTTCTGTTGGCTCGATCGCCCGATATTACCCCTTTAGATTTTTACTTGCGGGGATACCCAGAGATTGAAATATTCAAGGACTATGCCAGAAATTTTGAGGAGCTGAAACTTACAGCGACTTGGATCATTACTAACATTCCACCACAGCCCCTACAGGCGGTGATAAGGAATTTCTCGGTGCGGATTCATTGAGTGCATAGATCGCAGAAGGGGGCATTTCGAACATATGCTCTAATCAATCACATTATCTACTCAGTGGTTAGTTTAACTATCTTATAAAATTCTATCTTTCCGAAATATACTAGAGATAAAAATAGATAAATACATCAAAAATAAAAAGTTATGGCCGATTGATTTTGGTTACATTTTATGTTTTACGGTTATGTTTTGTGGCGCACCCTGTATAACAGAAAAAGAATTGGTGACATTTATATGTTGCTAACTTATTTACACAGTAGATTCACTGAAAAGTGGATACACTCTGCATAACGATCGCTAATGCTTCACAATGGCCCAGAGTTAAACTAAAATCAAAAACCTAATTTGGCTTACTAAACCCGAACCACTGGCTGAATGGGGGAATACTAAGGGAATTGTTTGATATTTGCAAAAAATATTCATTTAAAAATCTTACCCTCTCGCTGCTTCTAGACTTTTAATTAACTTCTTAATCTTCCACATTTCAACATTCCTATCGGATGACGATACGTCAGAATTATTTTCCGACATAGTGAAATGCTTAGAGATACCGGTCTACAAGTGAAGTGTGTGCTGTAATGGAACAGTACGATATTCAACAACAGCAGATAGGCTTAGTTATTTTATCTGATTTCAGTAAATTCTTGGTTATTTATTCGGAAATTAACAATTTAGTAGATGAGTCATTGTAGAACAATCAGATTCAGTCATTCACCACTCATCGGTAATTTCAAGTTATAAGTTAACCAGAACTTCAACTTCCTACAAAATTTTAGTGACTAAGACTACAGCACTATTTGACGAATACAAAATCACTTTTTTAACGTTTACAGTATACGATTCAGAATGGGTAAATTGGTTGTTAACGGCTTTCCTAAATTCAACTGTTGCCCAATTAAACAACTATTTCGTGTTTAAAGATACACAAAATAAACGGTGCATATGCCATGCGAAATATTGACGTCACAGGATTAGTCCAAGACCATGTGTCTGCTTCCAATTCCGGTTCACCTAAAACAACCCAATTCTAAATTTATTTTCTCCCATTTTTATGACTTTTGTCGATTTTAACAAAATGCGTTTATCTTTGAATATCTCTTAAAATGGCAGGTCGTCGTTTAATGTCCATGTAGTTACTATTGAACTTCGTATTCAAGCTATTCATGAATGAACTAATTACCACTTGTCTCCAAGTCGGACTTACTGTTTCGTCACATTGGCAATATAAAGAGAAAGCCATGGCGGTTGACTATTCATAATTATTTATTTATTATTTATATAGTTGAATATATTTGTTTAAAACCAGTTATTTGCACCATTATGCGTATACAATATTTTTTTATATTCTCACATAGATAACTCCATTAAGTGCTTGTCGGACTTATTTTTTGCATTTTGTCACATCTATTAATGTCATTAATATTATACATATAAAAGTACACTGGCGAAAACGTGACAAATTCAAATAGCGCCATTCTTCCAGGTAGGTTCCGTGGAAAAAAATTTATGGAAGCAACACCAAAGAATGTTAATGTATATTGTTTTACATGTAAACTTAATAATAAAGTTCATAAATCGCCTACAGTATTTCTAGAGACACGTGACTGTTGATTGCATTTCAGTTTCGATATTGCTTTGTATACAGTTCAGATTTTTGTCCCCACTCACTGCTTACTGACGGTAACGTCTCATCACGAAATAAAAGCTGGACGCTGAAAAAAATGACACGACGTAGCCCTTGCGCCAGTTGTTTCGTTTTAATGTGTGGTTTGCCCGCATCTGGGAAAACAACTTTTGTTAAAAAACTGAAAAAAGCAATTGAACATTCTGGGAAATGCAATGTTATACACGTGTGCTACGACGAATTAATCCCAGAATCATCACATACTAACTCAGATGAAAATGGAGACGTATGCTACTGTTAATAATTACAGAATATTATATTTATTGCTTTCTCTTGAATCGATTAACTTATCCTAATCAATAGATTATAATATAACAATGGACGAGCATGGATAGATTTTTATTTTTTTTATATAAATGAAAGCAAGCGATCTAATAATTTTCAACCTTTCTTGTAATGATATACTAAAGAGGTGTAAAAGGGTGTAGGTCATTGTCTTAGCCATATCATATAAAACTAAGGATGACTGCATCCGATGAGGTATACTTTTATACAAATCTTGTGTTATTCATAACCACAGTTAGTCAGTAACGTGTCACCTTTACTTTTCGTTTTCTATAAGGTAATTATGTCATCACCTGACATTGATCTGTTTCGGCGAAAATTGTGATCAAGAAGAAAACATAGTTTGCCTTGCTAAAGAAAATTACAAAGAACAATTTTTCTTATTTTTAGGTAAAAAACTGGAAGTCATCACGAGAAGATATCGTTTGTGCATTGAAATCATGTATATACGAGACAATTACGCCTGGAGCAGCACCTTCGTATAAACTTGACAGAGCAAGTTTAACGAGGACTTGGTTTCGTCTGAATGTTACTCCTTATATCCGCCAAAAGCAACCATATGCCATTGTGATTGATGACAATATGTACTACCGCAGCATGCGTTACCGGTACTACCAACTGGCCCGCAGCGGTGAGCTCTTAATATAGTACATTCTCACACCCGTAAGAATCAGCCGATAAAGGCTTTCAGATGTGCTTTACAATTAATGTTTATGACAGCTATTCAGCGTGGATACGATATCATCGACTATCGCATATCACCAGTGAAGGATATCTGTGAAAGGAAATTTATTTGATTAAAGTGTACTTATCAGATTAGCTGTCAAACACCACTACATGGGCAAACAGCATGAATAACCCATGCCTGTAATGTTATAGTTGGTCTACTTATGTGCCTACATAATCTGCGATCATATACAGTACAATAAAAATAAATTTCAGGACAATACATGCAGTAAAAATATTATGTAAAGCTATTTTATGTGATACAGCAATGAAGATTGCCTACAGAAATAACGAAGAAATATGTATAGCTGGCGACTGGCGATAATAAATTAATACCAAGTATGTGTTTAAATGATGGATTAAAAAGGTTAGAACCACAAGTAGTTCATCATCAGGATATATGTACTATACAGAAATATATACAGAAATAAAGATAATCAAGCCTCTACCCATTTCAGAGACAGGTCTATTTCGGCGCGGGAAAACGTGAGCACGGATAAATGAATTATTGCTCGTTTGCTACAAAACTTCCATGTATTTACTATCGTCTGTATAAACGATTGGGGTTTCAGTAAATGCCGGTTTCTGCCAAGTCTATCTGCGGTGCCCAGTTGCCGCGGCGTTGCAGCGAAACTCTGGACGTCCGCTCGATGCGCGAGTGCCCGATCGCGTTATCGAACGCATGGATGCCAGAATTGAACCCCCTGATGCCAGCATCTACCATTGGGAGCGTGACACTGTGACTTTGTCGAGCAACTACGACGATACTGAACTGTGAGACATCTTCCCATTGTGCTAATAAAATCAGTGACCACCACGATGCCAGTATTACTGACCATTGTACTGTATTTATATTATCACTAACTGACCAGTCAGTGACCATTCAGCTAGAGGATCGTGATAGCTTATCCCGATATCTTTATAATACCTTAGACCCTGTTTTTGTCCACATACATTTGTTTCCCATGTATTTATTCCACTTCTGTCTCTCATTTTGCCCTACTGTTGACTTATACCTTACACTGTTTTCTATCTGCTTGCAGTGTGTTTTGTGGAAATGCACAAAAAAAATCTACACCTTTGATGGGACTTATAGGTATAGGTTTTTTCTGTGCATTTTTTTCCATCTATTGAACCACATTGGCTAACCCCATTTACAGGTGTATTTTCTATGCGGCTGTTGTATAATCTGGGTCGAGTATATAAAGCGCGCACTACCCCTAACCCCACCCATTTTACCCCATGAAGTACACTAATATTGGAATGCCCGTGTTATTCTCCATATCAGTTACTCAAAAAGGTGTGTCACTTTCGTTTTTCTCGTATTCACGATATAACCCCCCAGCAACCCACATCTCTGTGTTTATAACACCCGTCAGTTATCATATCGGTAGGTGCATCATACGGTGTTTTACACGATTATAACCCTGTTTTGCAGACAAAAAGTCGTAGACCTCATACACCACAACTTACATAATCCCGTGCCCGAAATGCCTTTGCAAGACGAAGATGGGAAAGACAGTAGCAGACAACAGACAAGCGCCAGTCTCTTGCATCAAGCTGATCAGATTTTACGCCAGTTGGTGTCCGCCACCATAAAATTGTCCGGTATGTGAATTATTATTCTACACCTGCAATCGGCATCCGACACCTGCAATCAGCATCCTACACCTGCAATCAGCATCGTGCACCTGCAATCAGCATCGTGCACCTGCAATCAGCATCGTGCACCTGCAATCAGCATCGTGCACCTGTAATCAGCATTGTGCACCTGCAATCAGCATCGTACACCTGCAATCAGCATCGTACACCTGCGATCAGCATCCTACACATGCGATCAGCATCCTACACCTGCAATCAGCATCGTGTACCTGCAATCAGCATCGTGCACCTGCAATAAGCATCGTGCGCCTGCAATCAGCATCGTGCGCCTGCAATCAGCATTGTGCACCTGCAATCAACATCGTGCACCTGTAATCAGCATCCTACACCCGAAATCAGCATCATGCACCTGCAATCAGCATCGTGCTTGTTCTCTGAATCTTGTCATCTGAGATTAGCTGATTCTTATCTACCCATTCATCTTCCCGTGTACCTGCTTGCGCTCGCTGGGATGGTATTGAGCCCTATCCAGATTACATATACAATGGAGTATTATTATTTTATACCAGGTATAAATGAAACATTGTTACGCATCATTATTGTAATTATTGCTAATTGAGAATGGGAATTGAATGAAATTATACCATGTAACATGTAAATTACACATGTAATGTCACTCCAATAAAATTTAATTAATTTCTTTGCTATACTCTTTTCTACATTCATAACCCATTTGTAGGCTTTATATGACCTATGAATAGCTACTACTCATTATGCCCTATAATTTGTTGCCGCACATTATGCCCAATTGATATTTTCTACATATGCCCCTTAAATGGCTACTAATTATCCCCCATAAATGGCTGCTACTCATCATGGACCATAAATTGGGGATTTATGTGACTTTATGTGATCTAAATAATTGTGTAGATAAATTTTGTTGCAGTGTCGAATGTAAAGGCTGGTGTGGACGTGAAGGCCCTGTCATCCAACATGCTCGAGCGTAAACAGCGGATATTGGAGGAGATAAAGTCAGGTTGTTTACGCTTGCCCGAAAGTGCAACTTCCGACGTAGCGAATGCCAGTAAACAGCCAGAAAGTTCTCTCTATCAATTCCTGTCGAATATCTTCCACGCTAAAATGTCGTGATTTTGTTCGCATCTATTCGTTTGCTACTTTGACATAAATTATTCGTGAAATGAGTTTTAGTTACAGAAAATACGCAAAAAATACAAGATTAACTGGGATTTCATCCCGATAATCCTTCAACTGTCACAATCTATCGCATCCACCAATGATATGGCTTCAGTCTTCTTCGTTGGTGCCGGTGGTGCAGTGGTTAGAAGCGCTGCCTTTCATGCGAGAGGTTGCGAGTTCGAACCAGCATAAACCAGGGATTTTTTTCCCGCGCCTTCCACGATAGGGAAATGAGCAACACTTTTGTGCTTGAATATTGATAAAGATTTGTCGTGGAATGGTTTATTATAAAAATATCTTAGGGAAGTAACAGGGAAATGTTGTACGTGCGACTGACATTTAATTATAAAGTAGCACCAAAACCTCGCCTCTACCTTTTTTACCTTTTCAAATAGCAAAGCTATGCAATAAGGTCGTTTTGTACACACAAGTCATTTTGTACATATAAGTCGCTATGCACAGACAACAAGAATGAATGATTACCCCATTCGTGCAGGTCACGGTACCCGGAACAAATCTAAATGAGACCTACGTGAGACGAACTCCGACTATGGCTCGATGGCTCAATCGCAAGTACAGCGCTATTATTTGGAGAGAATTTGAAGAAAAATTTTAAAATCGCATTCGGATGAACAGACAGACGTGAGGCTCAGTTCAAATGGAAAGACGTATCGGAGCTTTGAGTGAGCTAATAATAGTGACGAAATAAATAAAGAGTCAGATCTAACTTGGTGTAATAGTGCCGCACCACCAGACTCATTGAGGGGCTCCAGGCGTGACATCTTCAGGTCAAGGTCGCGTTTAGCTCCGCTGAACTCATTGTCTTCAAAGTCTTTGATTTTGTCTAGTAGTTCGCTGAGTGAAAGAACGATAGAATGATATACTAATAGTGATTTATAAGTAAGAAATGGCCAATCAATTAGTGCCAGTAGTGTGTATCAAAAATGTAATCACAAAAATGGCCGACAATTAGTGGATGTGATAAGTGTGATAATAGACACCAGACTCCCAACTCCCAACAGCCCCTTGAACCTCCGCACCTGGGCATACGGGTTGCCCATGCGGCGTGGCTATGTAACAGCTCTGTCCCTTTTTTACACTGCCATATTTGAGGTGCTGACTGTGGTTATGTAACAGCTGTCCCTCTTTCACTGCCATATTTGAGGTGCTGTCTGTAGTTATGTAATGGGTCTGTCCCTTTTTCACTCCCGTATTTGAGGTGCTGTCTGTAGTTATGTAACAGCTGTCCCTCTTTCACTCCCGTATTTGAGGTGCTGTCTGTAGTTAT
>WURV02043343.1:0-48844 GCA_011762755.2 Epimenia babai | reverse complement strand
TAATCAGAATATATGTGCTGATCTCTCGCCTTATATCCCCATAGCTAAAGCTAGGGGTTTTACGGCGATTTCGATAAAGGATTATGATTAATCAACGACAATTAATGCCAGCATTGATATAGTGTGAGCAGGTTTAAGCAAACAACGCCAACAAATTTTTCCCACGTTCGGTTAAGTGATAAAAGACACGTTTACCGACACGACGCGGTTCAACTAAACCCGCTTGATGTAAACGGGACAGTTGCTGAGACACCGCACCTGCTGACAAACCCAATAAACGCGCTAATTCACCCGTATTACGGGGAATACCCAACGCCGTTAATACCTTCGCCCGCCCCGCACCGAGCGCAAGCTCTAACGATTGATTGCTCTCAGGAATAGATTGCTTCCACATACCAGCCCCCCGCGCACTATAAAAAAATAAAGGCGGATGATGTGGGTTAACCATCCACATCAAATGTTCACTTGACATAAACATAGCAGGAATGAAGTGTAACCCGCGCCCCTCTAATTGAATCTCTCTCTTATAAGGATCATGATGATCTTTATGCAATCCAATGGTTTGTTGGGCTTCAAGATAAGCAATCCTGTTTGTCAGGTTTGAGAGTACAGCGTTAGTGCCATCTACCGCCAGCATACGCCCACGATATAGCATGTCACCCTCTAAGATTGTCGTAATTTGCGACCAATGCG
This sequence comes from Epimenia babai, assembly GCA_011762755.2. NCBI lineage: Eukaryota > Metazoa > Mollusca > Solenogastres > Cavibelonia > Epimeniidae > Epimenia > Epimenia babai. Next base: position 48,151 of record WURV02043343.1, on the reverse strand, counting down.
GTGCAAGTACCCGCTCCCAATACAAGCGAATTTCATCAATCAAGCAAACTAAAGTTTCTTTCGGATAGCTCATCATCAATTGCCGAATCGGGGATATACCATCGGCATCAATCAAATATTGTATATCTTCACGGATAAGCACATTCGGCATTTCCATAAGCCGTGTGAGTTCATCCTCAAGACTCAGATTCCCCTTATTAACAGGTGGCAATGTAAGAAAATCAGGGACATACGGATGAAATAACAACATGGATTGCATATATGGGAACGCAGTATCTGGTAACGCCTGCCTAGCCGATTCTACCCAATCAGCATAATAGATTTGCTCCGCTTTTGTGCCGTGTAATACCCGAAAACTAGCCATAACCTCAAACATGGGGCTATAAGAGAAGCGAAGGTTTAAGAGGTCATCATGTGTCGTGTGAATTTTGATCATATAGGGATTTTCCCCAATTATTTTATATAGAAACGGTCAGTTGCGTGACAAATGAACGATTTACACGTTCATTAAGGGGGTCATGAGCACAACTGACCAAGAGTAAGTCTTAATACCTTACACTTTTCATCATATGCCAAAGTAAAAATTATACGATCAATTTAGAAAAATCTAAATTGATACCCGACTCTCAAAGACCTGTTTATAGTGAAAATGAATCAGTAATCACTATTTGAGAGGACACATGATGTTAGACGAACGTGAAGTCGTACAGATTGTTGACCATCGGCATCAAGACTTGTTACATGAGGCAAAGCGCGCACAACTACGCAACCATGTAAATTATAAACACTCCAATAAAAAAAGACTATTTCTGTTAGCAATTTTACCTGGAATCAAGTGGACAATCTGGCGTTAAACACAAAATGGGAGGTAGATGAATGCCTCCCATACGGATTTTTGAGTTTAGGGGCAATTCGCGGCGGTATCGGGAACCAATGGCGTGTCTGAATATGTCCCCGTGACGTTAAATAACCCAACACCTGAATAGTTAAATGTGATTGAGCCTGTTCCAACGGGTAACGTCCCCGCATGGTTATCAACAGTTGGATTTGTAGATATCGTATAGGTGATGTTTGCGCCCACGCTGATACCTGAATAATTGAGTGTATATTCGCCTGCATTCGGTCCGCAGGTGATCGAGTGCGCCCCAATAGACGGTGGTGCAGGTGTGAGGGTAGGAGGTAAAGTTGGCGTAATATTCACGCTAGGGCTATCAAGAAATACAGGTCCTGCACCAATACAAGCGGGATAATGAAAGAAGAATGTGTAAAGCGTCCCTGCTTCTAATCCCGGAGAGGTAAATTGAATACGTGCATCACTCAAACGATGAAGCGTATAAGCAGAGGCATTGGAGGCAAGCAATAATGCGTCACTCCCGCTAGGGATGCCACTATTATCAACATCGGCACGAGAGACAAACAAGGCTTGTTGTCCTTGTCGGCCATCATCACTACGCGCATATAACACGCGAATACCATTATCCTGACAATAAATCGCACCCGTTTGCCAAGGATCGCAGTTAATCCGCCCATCCCCACAAACCGCCTCAGCAGGATTCACCCCAAAGACAAACAACGAGGTGAACATCAAGATTGCGACACCCGTCAATATAGCCACAACTAATAGAATATGTTGTTGAGATGACTCTTTGGATTGCTCCACAGCGATTGCCTCTCTTATTCATATTTCCTCTAACCTTAGTGTAATGTCATTGCATAATTAAGGCAAGCATAGTCAAACTAATCTATAACAGAAAATGGACTGCATATCTGGATTCAACACGAATTGACTACATTGGACATTGCCACATTGATTGCTATGGGGAACACTATGCACCATAAGGTAATGACACAGGTCTAAGGAGCAACCATGCAGGCATATCACTATCATCTGGTAGACGTTTTCACCGATCAACGCTTTGGTGGTAATCAACTCGCCGTTTTCACCGACGCAGATGGTCTATCTGCTGAGATGATGCAGACTTTGGCGCGGGAACTGAACCTATCCGAAAGCGCGTTTGTGTTGCCACCCGAAGACGGTGACAATCACTATCGGGTGCGCTTCTTCACGCCTGCGATGGAACTCCCTATGGCGGGACATCCTACCATCGGGACTGCGTTTGTGCTTCAACGCGAGGGCATGATCCCTGATGCGGGAGTCGTGCGCTTTGAGGAAGGCGTTGGCACGATTCCGGTTGAGCTACGGACGACTGAGTCCGGCTTCTATGCCTACATGAGTCAACCTGCGCCGATCTTCGGTTCTGTGCGGACGAATCGGGCGGACTTCGCGAGTCTCTTGTCCCTATCAGAGGCTGATCTGCACCCTGATTACCCGATTCAAGGCATCTCGTCCGGTGTGCCCTTCATGTACATCCCCATTCGCTCATTGGAAGCCATCAAGCGCATCAACCTGCGTGTGGATGTGTGGGAAAGCTTGCTCAAGGATGACGAGTACCCGCATATCATCGTGTTCACGCCGGAGACCGAAGCTAGCACATCGACGGTGCATACGCGCATGTTCGCGCCTGCGATGAGCATCCCCGAAGACCCCGCGACAGGTGCGGCAAGCGGTCCGTTGGGTGCTTACCTCGTCAAGCATGGCATCGTCTCCGCGCAGGATGCAGGCGACATGGTGAGCGAGCAAGGCTACGAGATGCAACGTCCGAGCTTGATTCACATCAGCGTGACGCAAGAGGACGGCGATATTCTGCTTCGTGTGGGTGGGACGAGCGTTTACGTTGGTGCGGGGCATTTGTTGGTTTAATCTATCAGTCTCAAACCGTTTCCAAATGGTTTGACCGCGACCGCCGAAAAAAATAAAAAGTCGGCGGTTGATTTTATTTTCCCCTTAAATGATGGCGATCAGGGGTGATAATCTCGGCGGTTGACTTTAATTTCGGCGGGTAAAGTCGTGATTGTTAGAAAAATTTGTTCAATTTAGAGATAGAGTAGCATGGATTTGGGGTTTTGTGTGAGCCAAATGGTCAGTTTTTGGGTGATTAGGCTTACATAAACAGTTGCTCTATTTCGCACCTACACGCTCTTCTCAGGTTCAGTGTCATCTAAATCAAGTTGTTTCCTTAAGAAGTTAGATAGCACAATATACGCACGCTCCATTAATACGCCAAGCATCGCACCCATAATGAGAAAGATAACATCCCGGGTTGTTTGGTCACGGTTTAAGCGTCTATCAAGTGCATTGACTTGCTCTTCTGTGAGTTGAGATATTGCGATTGCATCTGAGGCACGTTGCTCTGCTTCAATAGCCAGTTCTGCCATTTCCTCAACTTCAACGGCTAATTCATCTATACTACTAAGTGCATCCTGGATTTCAGTAATTCGCTCTTGTGTCGTTTCTTCTAGGGATAGATTAGCATTATCAGGTCGGAAAAAAACGATCATTATTAGGAAAACGAACAATACCATCATCATGCCTAGTAAAAGGGTATCGTTAGGGGTAATGCGCTTATTTAAGCGTTTTATTTCTTTTTCAATATACTCAAATTTGCCAAGTACATCCGCATCATATAATGTTTGGTCTTCGTCACTAACAAATAATCTTCCACTATCATTAGTTTGTACGTTGATTAATTCTTCCTTTTTATTTTGAAGATAACGCAATTTTAATCTGACATTTATAGCGTTATACAAACTAGAAAAGAGGAGAAATCCGATTACTATAATTGATAGAGCTTCCGATGTACTCATTTAACTCCCTATTTATTTGATATACTTGAAGCGAATACCCCGCATAGTGCAGAGGCTTATGATTAATGGTTAATCGCCAGTGAAGATAATTGGCTCATATGTTAACGTCCACTCACTAGCGTCATCGTCAGCCTCAATATCCATAACCATAACGCAACTCTCGACTTCACTTACTTCTTCTTCCATATTGCCATCAACATAGATAAATGTGTCACCACATCGACCTTGTAATTCGGTCATATCAATGTCAACTGACCCATCAGATTCCAATCTCAGCGTGTAAATTCCGTCAGGAATAGTGATTGGGGCAGTTACACCATTTGGGTAATTTTCGCTAGTGAAGATCAATCCTTGAGTACATTGAGCGCGATATGTACCGAGCAGGACCTGTGCAACTAATAGCGCATCTTCCAATTCTTCGTCAGTACCATCTCGTATGAACTCGCTGACAGTCACAATAGCATCTGCCAAAGCATCCCGCCTGTCATCCTCGCAAGCCTCGAACTCTGGCTCTTGCGCTGATGCTGTGAAAACTCCACCGATTAATAAAGTGAATACGAAAACAATAAGTAACATGCGTTTCATTTTAATACCCTTAAGTGTAGTAAATAGATATATTAAATATACAAGACATCAATAAATATAGCACCTTATTTTAATGGTTTTTTTTTTTTGACATGCATATCTTGAAATATGTTGTTTCAGCCATTCTGGCTAATAACGTTAGACACCCGACACAGACATGACCCGCTACACTGACCCTAATCACCTTGATTTCTGGCAACCGGATTGGGCGAAGGAAGATACAGAATAGGCATTCGCCACGCCCAAATACGCAGTATTAAAAATGCGTGGCTATGTTTTCTTTTCCAAGTTCACTTATGCAGATTGACGCTTAAAGCAGATAATAATCGTATTGGGTTTAAAATGCTCTGCATGGCGGACGAGGAGAACCTCGTCCTTACACAATTAATATATTCATAGTAGTATTTTAATCATCTGGCTTTTCACTGAGTGTGATCACAGTGGTTTGATCATATGGATATCTTCAGGCTCAAGGGCATAGAGTTCAGGGTGGACTTTTTCAGCGAGTTTGAAACCTTCGCTTTGATAGAAACCGACGGCTGACTCCGATGAGGTAGCGGAAACATAGAGGCTGGTTGCGCCGGACTCGATTGCCATCTCAGTGACTCGTGTCGTCAACGCCTTTGCAACACCTTGCCGACGATAATCCTTGCTAACGTGTAACACTGCCAATTGTGCCATTGTCACCGTTAATTGCGGGCGGAAAATGGCAAAACCAGCCAATACCTCACCCTCTAATGCGCCAAGTAACACGCTCCCATGCTCAAACAAAGCTGACCACTCTTTAATTCTAGCAGCCACGCCATAAACGGAATCATCATCTCCCCAACGCGGAACCTGAAAATCGACTGTTTCGGCTTCTAGCTTGCCGTCTTTATAGACATAATGGCGTGTTATATGCTCAGAGCGATCAATTTCGCCAATGCGGTTGATATGGGTGTTGTCTAAGGTTTTAATAATCATGCAAAGCCTTTGTATATCATAATGGGTCAAAAGATATTATAAAAGGCATTATTGCATTGTGCAATTATTGGTATCGTGCGCCAAATAAACTAGCACCTCCCCCACGATTCACGGTATGCTCTCCGTATAATGATTAACATATTAGGAGCGCATACCGATGGCTGTACGGACCGCAACCCAACCCGAAAATCGCTGGCAAACCATTAAGGATATTTGGTCAAATAACCAATGGCTATTCGTGGTCATCGGTTACGTGATTGGCTTGCTCACATTTCCATTATTGCAAGAAACTGTCACCAACCTCGCAGGCTTTTGTCTGGTTTCGTGCCGGAAGCGGTGGGGATCGGCTTTACGGTCATCTTCATTGATCGCTTGAACCAACAACGTGAGGAAAAGCGACGTATCAAAGACTTGCAAGAACGTTTGGTGCGTGAGGCTGGGAGTCCTGTCAACAATGTGGCAGTACATGCAATTAAGGAATTGAATAATCATGGATGGCTTAGAGGCGATGATGGGTTGTTGAAGGGCGCGAACTTGAATAGAGCAGATCTTCAAGGCACAGATTTGTACCGCGCAAATCTTCAAGAGGCATATTTGTGGAAAACAAATCTTAGGGATGCGAATTTGACGGCAACAAATCTTGTAGACGCGGATTTGACGGCAACAAATCTTAAGGACGCAAATTTGGAGTTTGCCAATCTTATAGGCGCAAAATTGCAATTTCCAGACCTTAGGGGTGCAAACTTGCGATTTGCCAATCTTACCAGCGCAAAATTGGAAAGAGCTGAATTCGATGATAAGACGGTATTACCGGATGCAAAGTACAACTATGCAACCCAAATCTTCGACAAATACTGGACACCAGAAACCGACATGACGCGCTACACTGACCCTAATCATCCTGACTTCTGGCAACCTGATTGGGCGAAGGGAGAAACGGAGTAAAGGAGAATAGCCTCTAACAGATAGGACTATGTTAGCCCACTTGATAAATTGCCGGACGATAACGCGGTTGTGGGATGCTTAATCCTTTATCATGAGCGGTCTCTAACCATAAACGCTTCGCCTCAATCACTTCTTGGAGAGCTTCTTGGGGTGTTATACCACTCGCCGAGCAATATTGTAAATCAGGAATATCAGCGATGTATTCTTCATCTTCCTTGCTATAAAAGATATTAATGTGATAATCACTCATGCTTAGTCTGTCCTCGCTATATAAACAAGAGTAAATGTAATCCATATCGCCTACGACTAAAGTCATAGTCTAGTGATTTCAAGTCCACTCAAGTGGACTGTTTGAGCGGATACTGGTGATATAACTGACCAGCGAGGTAAAGTCTTTCTGGTTAGTTATAATCAAAATTTATATTTTTCCGCAAGTCGAAGGACAAGCGAATGAATGCACACAAACGAACACTAGAGGTTAAACTGAGTTGGAAGCAAGATAAAATTTCTGAGAAACAATTTGTTGAAACAATGAAGGATATTATCAGTGATCCAAGCGAAACTTGGTACTATATCTTTGATATATTGAAAGAAATAAAAGATGCAGATCAGAGTGTTTTTGTGTCTTTGTTGGATTACATCTTCAATAATTTGCATCGTGCAAGCAAACAAGTTGGACCTTATCCTTTTAGTGATATTTTCAGGAAAATTAACAGGTTTCTCCTTGAACAACTAAACAGGCAAGATCGTAATTTTCTTCTGTCATACATTCACCACAAACACTCAATTGTACGTGCTATTGTAGCTAATTGCTTAATCGAATGGGACGATGCTGATGCATTCGCCATTCTTGAGGAATCTCTTTTGACAGAGAAACATGCTCAGGTAGATGTTGCTCTCTTATACTCCAAGCATGTGAAACCGCCAATGAGTAATGCACAGATACAACGATTAATGACGGCAATTCGTCAGAGTAGAAATTTAGCAAGAATGACTCTTGTGGGAGTATGTGCCAAACTACAAGATATACGTCTCATACCTATTCTGACTGATCTGTTGAACGACTATGAAAAACCTTGGCATAAATGGGGTAGTTTCGATCCCATTTGTTATCAAGCGGCTTCCATTTTAGAAGAGATTGATACACCTGATGCACTTAAAGCACTTTCCCGCTGGCGTGATACAGAGTTTCAACGACTGAAGCGTGAAATAAGTAAAGGAAAAAGCTACCATTATGCTCCTAAACTAGGAGACCCTCGCCTCATTCCTGTTTTGGCTGAAGCTATTCAAATCAATCATGATGTAGATGAAGAATTGTATGCAATGTACGCATTGGTCAAGCTCCATCACAATGATACTATCGATATTCTCACCCAATTTATTCGTGATTGGAAAACCAAAAACCGTACACATAAAGAGCATAAGGTTGTCCCAATACCACCTTATGTAGCTTCTACTCATAGAGGTTATCGGGTGCTTTGGGAAGCGATTAAGGCATTAGGACAAATGAAAGCAGAATCTTCAGTTGCTGTGATTTCTGATCTCTTACAGTGGGATCATCATCCCGATGAGGTTGAACAAACAAGGGTAATATCATTTCATGCACTACGGTTAATCGGGACGTCTAAAGCACAGGATGTACTCAAGAATATGGATGCATAACAAGCACCATATCACCAAAAACTGACCATTTGGTTCACTCAACGCGCCGAATCCATGCTAGGATGGCGTTGGATTTATCCACATTTAAGGATTTGCTTGCACAGAATCGCGTTACTTGCAGAAAAAAGCCCCCCAACTTGCATGAAATTGAGGGGAAAATGGGTTTGCTTGGGCGAATCGCGATTCGCCCCTACAACAGATCAAAATCTATATTTTATGTAACGGTTTAGTCGGCGACTTCTGGGTTCACGTAAAGCACCATGCCGTCATGGTCGGAGATGCGAATCGCGCCGATATCTTGCAAGAACCACGCTTCCGGCGCATCAGCATTACCCCGCGCATACATCGCATCAACCACGTAAGCATCAATGGCAGATGACGTGAGGATGTGATCTAAAACCTGTAGATTGCCGTTGAAGATATACGAATATTGCTCTTCTGCTGGCAAATTCAAGACTTGGTTGGTCAGATTCGGCTCCACGATATCCTCATCCCATGACGTAAAGGCATCATCAGGGTCTTGCGTTCCGGCGATGATACCGACGACATCAGCCAAGCCATCTGAGTATGGGAAGCCGTTGAAATCGCCTAACACGACAATGTTCGCTTCAGGATTTTCGAGTTGGGTCAATTGCACGAATTCGGCTACGTTGACCGCTTGTAACATACGTTTGAGTTGGACGCGCTCGGTTTCCACACTACCCAATGAGCGCAGATGCACATTGACGATGGTCATTGGGAAGGACTCGCCCTCGTCGGTGATGTATTCCGCTTCGAGTACCAATGGTGGACGGGTGAACAATACACCAACCGTCAATTCGGTGACGACATCCAATGACCCCGGAGTGCGGTAGCAATCATAGATGTTGACGCGCTCGACACGCACCAAATAAGCAGAGTCGATCCCGCGACTTTCTTCACCCTCGAAGATACATCCGGCATAACGCAGGGAAGAATCGTCCGCGTTGATCTGGAAAATCAGGTCGGTCAGGGCGCGACTGCCTTCGATCTCTTGGATAGCGAGGATGTCCGGTGCGCCGAGATTCACGCGGATATGCTCTGATAAACGGCTTAAGCGCAGTTGATATTCTGCTTCATCAGCAGGTGTGTAATCTTCGCCATAATTATCTTGGCGGTTGGGGTCGTTGGTGGTGTCGAAGAAGTTCTCGACGTTCTGTGTGGCAATCGTGAATTCGCCTGCATCGCGTTCACGTACTGGGCGGGCACTAAATTCTGCGATTTCGACCTCAAGCACAGAGGGCAGAATGCGATAATCCAAATATGAGTATCCGAGCCCCCCGATGGCGGTTGCGGTTGAGCCGACGGTGACTTGATCGACGGGTAAACCGGAATCCCCTGGGTCAACTTCGAGTAGTTCAGGGTTTAAGTCCCATTCTGGTAAGCCAAGATCACGATAATCGACAAAATCGTCCCATTCCAAGCCTTCTTCACGGTAAGCGCGTTCGCCTGTTAATGTCACGCCGAATTCATCGTAACGATTGGTTGGTGAGGTCACAGTCGCGTCGTATATAGCGACATACATGCCTTCGTAACGCTCCAATGGTTGGTCGGTTTCGCCGTAATCGCTCAAGTCGATTGTGGTGAGGTCGAGTGGTTCTGGCAGGTCATTGCCAGAGGATATGATGGTGACTCGTTGTGCGCTACGGGCGGATAAGCGTGTGAAGCCGAACTCTTCTTCGACCCGTCCACGAATGGTGACCATATCGCCAACGGCTACTTCAAAGCGTTGTGGGTCACGCTCGGTATAGATGTACACGCCGTTGGAGGTATACATATCATCGTCGATGCGGTCATCTGGTGTTTGGATGAAGAAGCCGTCGATGGTCACGGTGGTGACGATGTTGTTCTCAATGATGATGGTCTCGCCGAGGCAGTTTGCTTCATCGCCTGTGCCTTGAACCTGCCAGATTTCTAAGCTGTCGTTTTCACAATCCAATGCGTCTTGCGCCTGAATCATGCCGATGGAGAGTGATAAACATAACACTATCAATAGGAGTCGCGTGATGCGTTTAACAGTCATGATTGCCCTCTTTAAATAGTAATCAATTTGCGCTGAGTATAGCACCAAATTGTTAAAGAATGGGCGCTTATTGTAGAGTCTTCAAAGTTTTTAGAATTCTTTTGTTCCCTTTTTTGAAAAAAGGTAACACCAAAAAACTTAAAATTGAGCTAAAATTCGTCAAGTTAGGCAAAGATTCTGCTCATAATGACAAAATTAAAAGTCTTTTTGGTTCTTTAATCTTTTTCGAAATTCTACATTAAATTTCCAAAGCAAATATCATCCTCTTAAAGATAGGGATTTCTTGCATTTATAGCGGGGCATTCCCAAGCAAATACCGAACAAATGTGCTATCATAATATTCAAGATAGTCTTGATATGAATAATGATAGGAGTACGATATGCAACATAGCGCCACAGGTAAATTTGAAATTAACATGACATTCAAAGACCCATCCACAACAGAAATCCCCCCAATTGGACAAGCGACCTTTGATAAGGTGTTTAGTGGCGACTTGGTAGGCACTAGTCAGGGGCAATTTCTCAGTTTTAGAACCAGTCGTGAGGATTCAGCCAGTTATGTTGCCATTGAGGTCGTCACCGGAGACCTCAATGGCAAGCGCGGGGGTTTTGCCTTTTTACAATTAGGTATTATGGATCGCGGGGAACACCACTCGACTTATCAAATTGTGCCGGATTCGGGTACAGATCAACTTGTCGGAATCACGGGTGATTTGATACTTGGTGACGACCATCACTATGAACTTAATTACCACATACCTGATTAAGATTGACTAAATAACGTGCGTAGTCATCGGTGCAACTTTTGGCATGAGTAAACGTATACCTAATAGACAAAGTTCCTACAAATATGATCATTATGCTAGGAGCAAAACATGCAAATTACTGATTATATAAACTCCCCCAAACAAGTTGTCATCACTTCTACAAAACCCCTTAGTCAACGTCGTTATGATGTGGATTGGCTACGTACCCTTGCGCTCGGTTTGCTCATCATCTATCACGTTGCGATTACGTTTCAGCCGTGGGCACCCTATATCGGCTTCATCGCCAATGATGAACCATTAGAGTGGGTGTGGATGATCATGGAAATGATTAATGTGTGGCGCATTCCAATTCTATTCTTGATTTCGGGGATGGGTGTTTGCTTCGCAATGCAACGTCGTAATTCTTTCGAATTACTCCAAGATCGTACACTACGCATTTTGTTACCATTCGCATTTGGCTTTTTTTTCATCACCCCAATATCCGCCTTTTTTATTGCTAATTACTACTATGGTGTCAACGATTATTATGAAGCTCATGCCGGACATTTATGGTTCCTAGCGAATCTATTTGTGTATGTATTGATGTTGATGCCACTATTCTTTCACTTTAAAAACAACCCTGATAACGCTATTTTGCGCTTCATCTCAAACATATTCCAACGCCCAATGGGATTATTGATCATAGCCGTTCCACTTATGCTGGAAGCCCTTATCGTTGACCCTGAAACATTCTCTATGTATGCAGGAACATGGCACGGCTTTTGGCTGGGATTGGTCTGCTTCTTAATCGGCTTCGTCTTGATTTCCCTTCAAGATGTATTCTGGAGGGAAGCATGCAAGATTCGCTGGATTACGCTAGCTCTTGGATTTGGTTTGTACTTGATGCGGGTCTGGGAGGTCGATCAAGGCGATTTTCAAAATGCGTTACTCGCTTTCGAGTCAATGAGTTGGATGTTGGCAATTTTGGGATTTGGGTCAGTCTATCTCAACCGTCCGTCAAGCACCTTACGCTATTTGAGCAGGGCGGTTTATCCGGTGTATATCCTGCATATGCCAATTCAATTTGGACTATCTTACTATATCGTCCCGATTGATATGCCTGCGGAGCTAAAACTAATTGCATTGACAGTCGGCACGCTTGGCATCAGTCTATTAATTTATGAATTTGTGCTGATGCGCATCAAGTGGATTCGTCCCTTGTTTGGGTTGAAATTGAACTATGCTCCAATGCAAGTCAAAGCATAGTATTACTACATTTACGTTACAGCAGTGCAGAGACACCCATAACAAGGTAAACAATCATCAACCCGCGTGAGAACATGACCATTTGAGGTGTCTCTTGCCCCAGTTCGGTATAACCCGTTGTGAGTAAATACCGTTGTTTGACCAATTCGCCGATAACATAGGCTAATGCGAATACAATTGGTGCGATGGTGTTATCTGGTGTGTGGATGACATAGTAAAGCATGGCGACGTGTCCAAGCGCGTTGGTTATTGAATAAATCAATGAGAACACTTCACGTTGTGTGAAGCGTATAATGAACACAATGCAAGCAAATAGCGTTAACACCGCAAGAATACCAGCCGAAATCGTAAATTCTACATCGGTGAAATTGAGTGTTTCGGAGCGAATGGTCTGCAAGAACAAGATTATACCTAAGCCAATACCAACTTCTTTGCTCGCTGTTTCCAGCCAGCCTAATACGCCCCATTGAGCGATATGCCAGCCCTTTGATTCCATTGATGCGTCCATCTCGAATACTCCTTATCGTTTATGTACTAAAGTGAGTATAAGATGTTCCCTATCGCTTGGCTTTTGTGAAACGGACAATCTTATTCGTCAAACTGACAACTACAGGAATTGTGCTTGATACTGCGTTGGGGTGCTATCGGTATATTTGTGGAAGGCGGTGGTAAACGCACTGATATTAGTGAAACCGACTGATAAAGCTGTTTCGGTGACGTTCATACCCTGCGCTAGATAATCCATCGCCTTTAACATACGTGCTTGTAGGAGGTATTGTCGCCATGTCATATGGATTTCTTTGTGGAAATGGCGTGTTAGTGTGCGCGAACTCATCGACACGAGATTTGCAAGATCATCCAATTTGAGATTATCAGCAAGGTGATCTAAGGTGTATTGCAAAACAACTGATAAATCGTCGGACTTGGCTTTTGGTAGATTGAATAATGGCGGGGCTTGCATCTGCTCTAGGCACAGGTCGAATAACGTTAGAAAGAAGCGATTGGATGGTGAATTATTGGTGATATTCAATTCATTCCAGCGCAAAGTATATTTGAACATCTCTTGAATCAACAGAGTTGCGTTGAAGATGCTATTTTCGCTCGGCGGTTCAGGGATGAAATCATCACGGAAGAAGACCGAAATACAGCGCACTGGCTTGAGCGTTGATGTTTTCACCACGCCCCCAGCAGGAAGCCAACCCGCCCGCGATGGAGGTAATCGCCAACTGGCAGAATCAGTCTCGATTTGGAAGATGCCTTCGATAGCGTAGACCAACAAATGGCGGTTCAATGCCATCGAAACATCTACAGCATCCATGACCAGATTATGGCTGAAGGCATGAACCGAGTTATTCATAATCTGTTCCATCACCGCATCAGGAAAAGGGGATTGGTCTAGCATAGGTTTTGCCTTAACTCAGCTGAACGATTTTTACACATGCGTATAATATACTTCAGAAAATGAAAGCTACTTAACACTTCATCTAAACTGAACAATAATTTCATATACTTCATAATAATCGAAGCGTTATTCTGTTATATACTCTAAGTAGATTAACAAACAACACCAGCAACTCCCCCAAAACATTGATACCCAATCAGTACGAAATTACCTGCGTTTTATGCGTGTCATGCTATTTGGGTGGTTTAAAAGTTCAGGAGATGGCTTTATGGATCAAAACACACGGTTTATATTTACAACTATCGACCATATGAAAAATTATCAAGGTGATGATAACACACAGCGCGTAGAAAATGAGACACAAGCAACGATCCCACGCATGATTTTCAAAACGTGGTTGCGCTTAAAGGTCAAACGTTGGCAAATTGAGATTAAGCGTGCAAGTCATGCGACACAAGAAGCGCCAGAAGTCAGCGCATCAAACGCATAATTGTGTGCCTCTTTGTATTGCTCATGTGATGACAGCATATGGGCAATCCCTTTCAAACAGGTGATCTATTGCAGGTCGCCTTTTGGGTTTAATACACTATGGATAGCTTTTAGTTATTATCAATATGAAAACAAAATATAATGATTTACTGAATCACAAAAAATGTAATTAAGGTATAGAACAAAATATGAAAGAAGCAACTTGTATCAACGAAGCAACTTATTCTAACAATCTCACACGAGGAAAACGCTACCCTATTGTTGATATTGATGAACAGAAAAAACAAGTACGTATTAAAGGTGATACTGATCGTATGCGATGGTATCCTTTCTATTGTTTCAACTTTAATGATAATCCTATTCCATTATTGCAAACATTTTCGATTGATGATCCTGATCAAATAATTGATTCTACTGAGGTTTCGATCACGTTTTCCACAGGTGAGGTACGGTGGTGTTTATTCATTACGCCAACAACTCTCGCAAAATCTGGCGATTATGTTCCTGATACACAAATTCAATTTCATCATAGTAATAAACACCTCATTATCATTAACGAAATCACATCTGAGATAATCCAAAAGACCCTTCATTACCTTGATACTCAAAATAAACTTATAGAATGCACATTACCCTTACGATAAAAATCATTTTGCGGAAAAGCTGTCATGTGTGTGTATAAAGGCAAGTGATAAGCAATACGCCAAAGGATAGGCACATCGAACACCTCACGATGAACAACTTTAAGCACCTCACGCGCCGAGCATTTTGGCTGGGTATTTATTTATATGCTATCGGCACACTCGCGTTACTCGGATTACATCTGCTGATTGGTGAGCGTTGGGATGCGGTGGCGTTGTTAAATGGCTTTCTTCATCTGCTCCTTTTACCTGCGTTTATCGGTATTATATGCACCGCATATACGCGCCGATGGGTTGCAACGCTATTATTTTTCCCGACTATTGTGATGCTTATCGTGTGGTATGGCGCATTCTTCATCCCCCGCGCCCAATCCGCACCAGAAAACGCGCAAACATTAAGCGTGATAACCTATAACATTTGGATGGGTGATTTTGACCATTTAGCTGATAAAGCTGAGATGTTACTGGACTCCGATGTAGACATCATCGCTGTGCAAGAAATAGATACCGACTCCGCCGAGTATTTGGCAGATGCCTTAGCCGAAGCATACCCTTATCAAACAGTACATCATTTTCCACTATCCTCACTCGGGCAAGGTATATTCAGTCGGTATCCGATTCTTGATGATGAATTTTGGCGGTTGTATCGTGGTCAGCAACGGGTGACTGTCGATGTTAATGGGATTGACGTGGTGATTTATAACCTGCGTGGACATCCACCATTACGCGCAGATCGAGTTGAAGGGCGCACCCGCGAGGTCACGTCATGGTTGGAGCGATTCGAGGCGGAAGATGAAAATACACCTTTGCTAATTGTCGGGGATTTTAATATGACAGATCGTGCTGATGATTATTGGCGTATTGTAGAATACTATCATGACGCATTCCGTGAAGTCGGTTTTGGCTTCGGGTGGACATTCAACGGCACATTCCCGATTCCCCTCTTACGCATCGACTATGTATTCCATAATGATGCCGTGCAAGCCTTGAGTGCGCGTGTGCTGATGAACTCCGGTGGTTCAGATCATAACCCATTGGTGGTTGACGTGATGTTAGTGGATTAAGTCTATACTTTGCCTCCTGTCTTAGCCCAACAAATACTATTCAACTTCTGCAACGTACAGCAAGCGTAGTTAAACCAACGCTTGTGCTTTAATGTGCATCTGGCATAATATAAAGCTAATATTCATTTGAAAATTATCTAATTGAGTCACAATATATGACTGAAATTTCTGCCGCTGAATTGGTGCGCATAGAATTTGATCCGAGTTATTGGCAACTGAATGTCACGGATGAATTCGGAACACGCACCACCATGCTCACCGCACGTCTGGGACAACCTTTGCAATTCTCAGAGGAATTTGCCAAGAGTCGGCGTATGCCTAAATCTGGCACATTGCCACCGCAATTTGTCCGGCAAATTATCGCAGGGTGGTCAGCGGACGATCAAGCATGGCATATCGGATTATTACTCAAGCGTGATATTGCTGATGCACGCGGTAGCCGTTGGTGTGAACTGGCGAATTGGCCCGACCCTGATCAAAACGTGTTTAATGAGCATGCCCGTACTGCGGGGGATGCGTTATCACAAGTTTTAGGCATTCCCTTCTCTTTGATTAACCCAACACCTGATCCCGCTAAGCAAAGACGACAAGAACCACCTCCACCACTACCGGACTTACCATTACAGTTTGGGATGTGGTCATTAGATCGCGCTCAAGACCAAACGAATGCCTTACAATTCACGCGCTCTGGTCGTTGGACAATCGCGCGTCTATCACGTATTCTGTGGTATCTGTTTTTGGGTGTTTTATATGTGCTACTATCGGTGGCGACACTCAGTTCAGATTTGGCATTACCCAATGCGGGAACGATGTTACCTAATCCTGAGCTTCTGCCCTATCTCGGCTTAATCATCGCTGTGATTTTGGTATTCTTAATCATCCAAATTTTCATCGAAATGCGGAGCAAGCCTAATCGCATTCTAATCGACCCCAATTCACGCACGGTAGTGGGCTTATTGGGCAATAATGAATTATGGCGCAAAGGTACCGATTATCTGCAATCCGTCTATGTGCAATCCATCTATGTGACGCAAGAGGTCAACAAGGGACGCAAAACCAAGCGTACAGTCTATCATGGTGAGATCAACTTGCATCTTGGTGGCGATAGCTTTGAACAAATCTTAGAACAAACGGATGAAGAAGATAGTTATCTTCCAGCCCAAGCAGAGACAGTTCCGCAGGAAGAAGTTATCCCGTTAACCGCTTATGACATTCAAACTGACCTACAAGCGGCAGCAGTTTATATTGCAAAAAGCCTCGGCGATTTACCTGTCTGGTACGATCAACGCCTACATTAATACACAACTTAATGGGATGCCCTATTTGAGCATCCCATCTTAACGCCCCCATCATTACAAAAAGTATAACCCTCATTCATTAATGCTTGTATCAGTGGATTAAGCATACAATAAAACTATAGCAATCATGTTCAAAACTTGTTTGGGTTATTCGCTGATGCAATTGACATTAAATCGACATCGACTTATTAAACTCGGTCTTTTGATCGTATATTTGCAAATTCCACTTGTTATATTAGGGAT
Organism: Epimenia babai; assembly: GCA_011762755.2. Taxonomy (NCBI): domain Eukaryota; kingdom Metazoa; phylum Mollusca; class Solenogastres; order Cavibelonia; family Epimeniidae; genus Epimenia; species Epimenia babai. Next base: position 31,101 of record WURV02043343.1, on the reverse strand, counting down.
AGATTCCCTTGGTGATGTGCGCTGGATAGTATGGGGCATGTGGTGTTTAAGTGGTATAGGGTTCTTCATACGGGATTCTCAAAATCAGGATAAATTGGAAACTGAAAACAACCGCTTGCATAAACTAGAGAGTCGTTACGCGATTATTTTTAATACCAGTCCGATTCCAATGTGCCTATTAGGGGAAGACTTCACACAAGTTCTTGACATCAATCAAGCCGCTTTAGACTTGAATGGGTATACAAAAGAAGAAGCGATCAATAATCCTCAATTACTTCAAGATACATGGCGTGAAGCTGATAAATCTCCTGAATTTTTACGACAACTACAAGAAACTGGTCATATTCACAATGTCGATGTGTCCATTACAGATAAAAATGGAATCGTTCGTCGTCATCTGGCTTTTGTAAAACGTATTCAGATTGAAGATGAAATTCATTATGCAACTTATTCTGTAGATGTTACAGAACTCAATCAAATGCGTGAGCGTCTTGAACGTACAAAACACGAGCTAGATCGTATTGTACAGGTGTTCCCAGATTTGTTTGTACGGATCGACGCTAAAGGCATTATCTATGATTATATGAGTGGTAATGTCCCTGTTTTTGGCGTGCCTCCAGAACAATTCCTCGGCGGGGATATAGCTGAATTCTTGCCTGCTAAAAACGTCCACAAATTAAAAGAGCTTATCACCACAACAATCGCAACGAAGAAGTTTTCAAGTTTTGAATATGCTATAGAGATTGATGCGTTTCAACGTCATTTTGAATTGAGGCTTTCACCAGAAGATGATGGTGTTTTGTGTATTGGGCGTGAGATTACTGACCGTAAGCAATCTGAATTTGAGTTACGAGAAAGTGAAGAAAAATTCCGCCAACTTGCTGATAATTTTAATGGTGTCTTGATTATCCGTGATCTTAAAAGTCAGCACCTGATCTATATTAGTCCGTCGTTTTATACATTCTGGGGATATGCACCAAATCAAGCGATAGAAGATTCGCGCACAATTATTGATTCGGTTCATATTGATGATCATGAGCGCGTGCAAAAGGCATTTGACAAGCAGAAAAAGGGAGAACCCTGCGAAATTGAGTACCGAATCTATGATGTTAATCGGGAGTTACGGTGGGTGCATTCACGCCATATCTTAATCACAGATGAACAGGATAATGTTTATCGTGTTGCAGTTTTGATTGAAGATATCACGGAACGCAAAAAAGCTGAAAATGCTTTACGTGAAAGCGAACGCTTATTCCGGCAAGTTGCGGAAAACTTAGAAGCGATACTTTACGTTACCGACCTGCATGAAAATAAAGTTATTTATATCAGCCCCTATTTTGAGACAGTTTGGAAACGTGATCGTCAATTTATGCTGGATGATTCAGATGCCGCACTCCCCTATGTACATCCTGATGATAAAGCAACGTTTATACGTATGTTAGACGAGCATCGCTCTGGAAAAGCAACTGAAATTGAGTATCGTATTATCCGTGATGATGGAGACACACGTTGGTTACGTTCGCGCTCATTCCCTATGGAACCGGAAGATAATACGTCCCATTATCGTATGGTTGGGTTGGTAGAGGATATCACGGAACGTAAACATTCTGAGGAAGCCTTACGTGAAAGAGAGCAGATATTTGATCAGATTGCAGGGAGCATCAATGAAATGCTCTTTGTCCGTGACCTTGTAGAAGATAATTTAGTTTATATCAGCCCACGAAGCCAAGACCTATATCAACATTCACCGGAAGAAATCCTAGCGGATAAATCTGTGCTTTATGAGTATGTTCATCCTGAAGACTATGAAACAGCATACCGTGAAACGAATAAGCGTAGTACAAATATACATACCCCTGTAGAATATCGCTTACTGCGTAAAGATGGCACTATTCGCTGGGTGCGTTCTCGCATTTTCCCAATTTATAACGATCAAGATGTGATATATCGTATTGCCGGTATAGTAGAGGATGTCACCGAACGAGTCCAACGTCAAAGCGATCTATTAGAAACAGAATTGCTCCGCGCTGAATTAGAAAAACAACGCGAATTAGCACAGATGAAAGAGCATTTTATCTCCACAGTTTCGCATGAATTTCGCACACCACTCGCCGTTATCCAATCATCAACCGAAATTATTGAACATTATCATGATCGCCTTAAACCGCCACAACGTGAAAAGCACCTCGCCAAGATCAAATCACAAATTGAGCAGATGGTGCAGATGTTAGATGATGTGTTGGCGTTGAGTTTTGGGAAATCTCCTAAACGACGTTTTTCGCCCGTTCAAATGGATTTGATCGAATTCAGTGAAATCTTGATCGAAGAATTTGCAATGACGGATGATCGTAATCAGCCTGTTCATTTCAAAGCAGATGGCGACTTACGTAACGTCGTGATGGATGCCCGCTTACTCAAGCACATTATCAACAATTTAGTCACGAATGCGCGTAAATATTCTGCGGAGAATAAAGCAATCCATTTAACGCTAACACATGAGGGCAATCAGGTTCTTATACGTGTAAAAGATGAAGGTATTGGCATCCCTGAAAGTGAGCAACATGACTTATTCGAGCCATTCCAACGTGCCAGCAATGTCGGTAATAAACGTGGCACAGGCTTGGGCTTAGCGATTGTAAAAAATAGCGTGGATGTTCATGGCGGGATGATTACATTCGAAAGCGAAGAAGGTGTGGGGTCTACTTTTAGCGTAAGTCTTCCACTCCATGCGTCAGAATTAGAGTATTAGAGGCTCGTTCGTCAAACGTCTATAATCTGTCAGGATAACTATCCATCAACGAGACAACCTGCTAGAATCGCATTATAGGATTTGAATTTAAGGAGTTTGTGTTGCGTCGATTGTGGCTTATTTGCATGATTACACTTGGATTATTTATCCCCCTCACAACAGCATATTCACAGGATAGTGTCGTTGAATTGCCATACCCGCAAGGTTTAGTGGCGTATTTATATGAAGGCGCGTGTCCTGAAAATATTGGGGCGGCGACATGCCCCACAGGGATTGCTGTCTATAACCCTTTTTCACAAGAAATTCTTACCCTAAATGGGGTACAAATGGTCGATACGTTCACGCCGATGGTCTGGGCACATGATTTTAGCTTCATTATTTATCGTGATATTGATGGCTTTTATTGGCACGAAATCGAAACACAAATACGGATTAATATCTTCCCTGAGTACGATTTTCAACAGAAGCCCTTCACATGGTTTAGCGTTTCACCTGATGATACCGTCGTAGCATTCGCCAACATTGATGGCTTATTTGTGCAGGAACTTGAAACAGGTATCCGAGACACATTGGTTGAAGGCGAAATCTTCCGCCAGCCCTTATGGTCACCTGATGGTAGCCGTATCGTATTTTCGGTGTTACATGATGATGGCTGGACAATTGAAACCATTGCGCCTGATGGCTCAAACCGCGAACAATTAGCCGAAGAACCCAACCTTGTGGCATGGTCGGATATTTTCTGGTCACCCGATGGCGATTACCTCGCGTTTATGACAGAAATAGAAGATGGCGAAGGACGGCAAATCTATGTCATGGATGCTGATGGCGAGAATTTACGCCCGATAGGCAACAGATATAACGACTTTGGGATTTACCCAACATTCGGTTGGGCGACAGCAGAAAACAATGTGCTTTATCGCACGGTAGATATCGCGTTCAGCCTGAATACCCTTAACTTGTTCAATGTTGATAATGGCGTTAATAGGGTTCTAATAACCGCCTCAAATGATGAATTTATCTTCTATGATGTATCGCCAGATGGTGAGCAACTCGTTTATGCTAACCGCTTAGACTCGGAAAGCCTATTATGCTTTTACAGCCTACCGCGTGACATGATATTGGACTGCGTGGGTGTTTCCCCTGCCCCTTACCTTGCGAACCCCGCTAACCTCAATTGGAGTCCATGAAATTTAAAATATGCCTACGTAACAGACTAATACTCAGTCATTTTGAATTTGATGAATAGTGACCTCTGTTTTAATCAAGAATATTTTATCCTATATCCATAAGTGCGGCGGACACCCAGAAGGGTGTCCCTACGAACCTATTAATTGTGTAGGGACGGAATTTTTGCCGTCCGATTTACAGACACCGCATAAAATCTCATGGATGGGTGAATAAATACATTTTATCACTCGAAATCAATATGGCAGACTACTATTTCGTAGGCATATTTACACTATTCGCCACTAGACAAAATCGAATATTTGTTCTATACTATTTGTTCCTAAAGTCGTCTAGTCATTGGATAGAATATGTACATCCACAAGCAACCGGACGTTTATCAAAAATTGACACAAATGGGTGATGTCACCCTATTTGAACCTGCTGGAGACTCCCCTGAAAACGAATCACACTCAAAGGTTAAAGACTTCCATAAAACGGAATACCAATCACACAGTTTGACGGAATGTATTTCCCATCTGCAAACGCCAAAGGGAGCTAAGCCCGTCTTAAAAACGATGATGACAACAGCCTGTGAACGCAATTGTCATTATTGCCCTTTCCGCGCAGGGCATAGTAAAACGCGCCGATTGACGATCTCGCCAGATGAATTGGCGCGGGCATTTGATGAATTACAACGCGCAAAAACAGTTGATGGTTTGTTTTTATCATCGGGGATCATTAAAGGTGGCGTGACCTCACAGGATAAAATCATCGACACAGCAGAAATTATCCGTAATCAGTATAAATATACCGGTTATATTCACCTGAAGATTATGCCGGGTGCGGAATATGACCAACTGTATCGCGCCATGCAATTGGCAGACCGCGTGTCGATCAATTTAGAAGGTCCGACAGAGCAACGCCTCAATGCACTCGCGCCTAAAAAAGATTTGAACAATGAGTTATTGACGCAATTGCAAAATGCCCATCACATCAAGCAGAATGCCCCGCATATCCGCGCAAGCGTCGTAACGCAATTTGTGGTCGGCGCGGTGGGTGATACTGACCTCGAATTATTGTCCTTGAGCGATCAACTTTATAATCGTTTAGGATTAGCGCGCACCTATTATTCATCGTTCAGCCCAATTGCGGGCACGCCATTTGAAAACTTGACAGCGAGTGACCCACAACGTGAATTCCGCTTGTATCAATCGAGCTTTTTACTGCGTGACTATAAATGGGATGTTGAGGATTTGCCCTTTGTGAATCATGGCAATTTACGCCTTGATGTTGATCCCAAATTTGCATGGGCAGACATCAATTTACGTCATAATCCGATTGATATTATGCGGGCGGATAAGTGGCAATTGATTCGTGTGCCGGGGATTGGGAGCAAAACAGCAGATAAAATCATCAAAGCGCGGCGACAACGTTCAATTCATGATTTGGGGCAATTGGCGCGATTAGGGGTACGCACACCGGAGAAAATCACACCATTCATCCTACTTGATGGACGGAAGCCCCTACAACAATTACGTTTATTCGGTTGATTTATCGTTACCGATATATGGTGGCGTGTCCAAATATTCATCACGCTGATGAATCCAGTCTATGGCACTATTTTCAGTGGTAAAAACGCGAATTGAGCTACGAACCTTTGAGGTTAAGCGACGGACGACCCCGCCAAGCACACGAATGGTCAATGTGTCCCCAACAACCGCCATCGATTCAACAAGGTCTTTTGGGGTGTCGTTAGCGGTACTAATCGCAGAGCTAATCAGGTGTGGGCTGATAATCCAATGCCCACGAATATTATAGATGGTGCGGATATGTTGACCTGCTTGATGTGCAAGGCGGTCATTTTCTACAATCTTGGCAAAGGCAACATCGACTGTATGCCGAGTCATATCTGTGAAGATAAATTCAATGATGCCGTCTGCATGTTGACGATAACCTAAGCCTGATGTTAACTGCTCTATAGGTGTTTCTTCTTGTGTTGTTGTCATTTTAGATACCCGCAAATTCTATCAGCAGTATCTATTGTAACAATTTTGTTTCATTCGTAACATTAAGAAATGTATAATATGACATTTTTCGTACTATATACATATCCTCACTTAGATGTATAAGCAAGGATATGTGTTTTTCAATTACCAGTCAGCAATGGCAGGGATGATCTCTTTGCCGAAAGTTTCTAATGGTGTGATGTCATAAAGATTGGGCATATTGAAGATGCAATGCGTAAAACCCATGTCTGAATATTGCTTTAAGAGTGCCAATGTACCTTCAACAGTATCATTGCCCTCGCTCAAAGTAACGGTTCCCAATGATGTTTTTTCAATCTCATCGTAATCACGTCCCAACGTCTCGCAATGTTGTTTCAGTGTGTCTAATGATGTTTGTAAATGATCCATGCCATTATAGGTTAGGAAGTTACAAGCATCAGCATATTGTGCCACCATGCGTAGGGTTTTCTTTGGTCCTGTGCCACCAATCATAATTTTGGGATGCGGTGAACTCAATGGACGCGGGTTATTGGTGACGGCAGGTGCGGAGAAGTGTTTACCTTCAAAGTTGGCTTCATCACCTTCCCATAATTTATGCGCGAGTTGGAGTGTTTCCTCTAGTTGCTCAAAGCGTTCACTGGTAGTTGGATATTCGATCCCGAAGCCTTGTGCCTCTTTTTCATACCATGCCGCGCCGATACCCAGATATGCGCGCCCACCGGAGATAATATCAAGCGTGCTGAGTGTTTTGAGCAGAACCGAAGGGTGACGATAGATTACGCCTGTAATCATCACGCCTAATTTTGCCTTTTCCGTCAATCCAGCGAAGTAGCCGAGTGTGGTATAGGCTTCTAGCATCGGATCGTTATAGGCTTCCCCGAATAAGCCGTTGATCTGATAGAAATGATCCATCACCCACAAGCTATGAAAGCCTGCATTTTCAGCAGTAGTAACGACTTCTTTGAGCTTTGGGCGAATAGATTCTGTGCCACCGGAGGATTTGAATGAGGGGATTTGTAAACCAATCTTCATGTCGTTGAACTCCTTGAGTGCGTGTAACAGATAACAAAGACTCTACCGCAGGCGAATTTCTCAGGCAACTACACCTTCGGGTAGGTCAATTATAGTAACTATGCTTATTGATAGCATGATGAGGAGAAGGAAACATGGAGCGAATACAACATCCGCCCCACAATTGATTACAGTGGTAAATCGAGTGATTCGTAAGTTTCAGGACGACGATCTTCGAATACAGGAATGCCGGCGCGGACTTCATCAACACGATCAAGGTCAATATCAACCGTCAGGAGCATCGGCTCATCACTGCCCTCAATGATGATTTTGCCCCACGGATCAACGACCATCGAATGTCCACCAAAGACAGTTCCGCCTGTTTCACCAACGGCATTACACGCCACGATGTAACATTGATTCTCGATAGCGCGTGCTTGGAGTAATAATCGCCAATGCTCGATGCGCTCAAGGGGCCATTCCGCAGGGATGATGATCATCTTTGTTTGATCATTCACCGCATAACGACGGAATAACTCTGGAAAGCGTAAATCATAACAAATGGCGACAGAGGTATTGCCCCACGGTAAATCCATCGTTAATGGCGATGACCCAGGTTGTAGGTATTGATCTTCATCCATAAGCGTAAATAAGTGAATTTTACGATATACACCCATCATGCGTCCGTTCGGCGCGAAGAATGGAGCAGAATTAGCGACTTCGATTCCACGCTTCTCTAAGATTGACCCTAGAATGCTGATTTTGTTTTGGGTGGCGAAGGTGGAGAGTTGATTGAAGATTCCCGCGTTCAGTTGATCACCAAATTCTTTAGCGCGGTCTAGTGCGTACCCTGTTGACCACAATTCGGGAAATACGACCAAATGTGACCCACGACGGGCGGCTTCTTTGGTCAAACGTTCGACTTTGTTGACGTTTCGGCGCACATCACCTAATGTGATATTCATTTGTGCGAGGCTAATCGTTACTTTTGCCACGTTATATCCTCAAGAAAACTATTCTATTTGTTTAATTATTGATTGATATAGATAGGATTGATTATACCCTGATTCACAATTTACGATGTAAACCTGCGCTGACTTTTGCGGTGTATGATGAATAATGGTGTATAAAGAAAAGTAGTTCTTACCAAATAGCAGGATATATCATCGCCTATGACCGAAGCAACTATTCAATCTAACACCTCAGATATGCCCGTTTTTCCCAGTTTTGCGCGTCAAATCCTCAACGTATTGTTATACACATTTCGATTATTATCCGGCTCCTATGGCATGAGTATTACGGGGTTAATCATATTACGATTGATCCTCGGCGCAGATAATTGGGATGTGATTGCGGTGTTTAATGCGCTGTTACATCTGTTAATTTTACCTGCCTTGATTTTATTGCCGATCTTTTTAGTCTGGCGTAAATGGGTGGTTGTGACTTTGTTAATTGCGCCTGTTGTCATGTTCAGCATGATCTATGTACCGCGCTTTTTCAATACTGCCCCTGCTCTGCCTGATGATGCACAGACATTCACCATCGTTTCACATAATTTACGCAGTGAAAGCCAAGACACCGCTATGCTTATCGACAGTATCATCGAAGCTGACGCGGATTTTGTGGCATTGCAAGAGGTCAGCTTTGCGATGGCGGCACAAATCGAAGCTGATTTACAGGACGAATACCCTTATCAATATTTGCACACCCTTGAGAATCCAATTTTGGGGCAAGCATTCTTGAGTCGTTATCCCATTCTCGAAAATGATTCATGGCGTGAGGTCAATCATCATCAACGCTATTTGGTGGAAGTCGATGGCGCACAATTTGTGATCTACAACGTGCATATCGCTTATCCATTATTTGATCGTTTCGATTCACGACGCGCCGATGTCGATTCCGTATTAGAACGCGCAACCGCAGAAACCGATCCGGTGATTATTGTAGGCGACTTCAATCTCACTGATCTTTCAGCAGAGTATTTGGATATTACGAATCACTACACGGATTCATTTGTAGAAGCGGGCAATGGCTTCGGTTTAGGATTTACATTTGCCCCAGCGAAATTTTTCACCTCGCGTGAGACCATCCTGCAATACTTACCAATTATCCCATTGCTACGGATTGATTATGTCTTCTATGATGACAATTTCACCGCGTTCACTGCGGATGTTTTGCCTGATGATGGCGTTTCCGATCATCGACGCTATATGGTGACATTGGGAATCACGCAATAGCTTGACTTTCCCCCTATGGCAAGGTGTTTAATGTGAACAAGCAATGACTACAACAAGGCAAATTGCATGTTCAAAATCGGCGAGTTCTCAAAAATCTGCTTGATCTCCACAAAAACCCTGCGCCATTGGGATGAGTTGGGATTGTTAAAACCAGCGCAGGTTGATCGTGAAAGTAGCTATCGGTACTACATGATTGAGCAACTCTATGATGTCAATCGTATTCTTGCTTTGCGTGAAATGGGCTTATCACTCAAGCAGATTCGCACCATGCTATCGGATAATGTCTCTCAGGAAGAGATTAAAGGCATGTTTCGCTTAAAACAAGCAGAGTTACAGGATGAAATTGAGCAAGCAGAATCACGACTAAAAATGCTGGAAGCACGACTTAAACATATCGGTCAAGATGCGGTGTCCTTAGCCGAATATGATGTGCGTATCCGTGAAATTCCTGAACAGACTGTATTGGCTATGCGTATGTCTTACCCTAAAATGGATGAATTCGCACAATATCTCGTTGAGACCTATCACGCTTTTGATCTGCAACCCAATCAGCATTATTTGGCGGTCTTCCACGATAAAGAGTATCAAAATGAGCAATTAGATGTAAAAATCGCCGTTACGTTAACATCACCACATGAGAAAATTATCGCGCCTGATGAACGAGGATGGGCATTAACAACATTACCTGCTGTACCGATGATGGCGACAACAATACATCGTGGCAATTGGGTCACATTGAGCGATGGCTATAATGCGCTTGGGCGTTGGATTCATCAAAACAACTATCAGATTGCTGGCGCGGGACGTGAGATTTTCCGGTGGATGGATCGCACAAATCCCGACGAATTTGTAACAGAATTACAATTTCCGGTAGTCCGGCTAACAGAGTAAAATTAACATCAGCATATTTTATAAAGGGAAACATCTTAGCTATGCAGATTGAATATGATTTACCTGATCTTTTGGTAGTTTTCGATGAATTTGATGACAGGTATGAAGAGCGCGGTCTATATGGTTTAAAATACACGCGAAACGATGACATTGTTATCAGCTTTTCTTTTGACGTGTATGAACAATCCTTCTATGTTTCGGCGAAGAGTGCGGACTCTATTACAATTTCATCTTTCCATTTACAACTCTGTAAACATATTCGCGTTTTAGATGTGACCAAACGACAGATAGAAATCATCAGTGAAGGGCTTGACGAGTTTAATATTCGAGTATTTTTAGATTTAGATGGATCATCAATTATATCTGCTGAATATAGAGAACGCTAAAACAAGTAGCTCATGGTTATCATTAAGTTAAGGGCATATTGTGGAGCATAAATTTGATGAGTTTTTTCCGCTTAGTAATCCCGAAAAATATATGTGCCATGTGCATCGTTACCAACGTGGACTGTCCCTACTCGATATAGAAATCAATCACATCGAGTTGAATAAACGCTTCTATCTGGTATTTATCGAAACACGTCATTTTTCAGGAAATATGGGGTGGAAAGGTGCTGATTTTATCATCAAACCACCGCTAGACACCCATGAATATCTAAAACAGACAAAATTAGATATTCGGTCAGAAGCAATTGGACTCGGTGCTATTAAACTTTATACGGTACAAAATATAGATATGACTGTACAAATTGTTGCTGGAAATGCGTATATCGTTGATGAATTGACGGAGTTAAATCCATAAGCAAAAAACGCCCACTATGCACTAGTGAGCGTAAAATTGACTTCAATTATAGTTACTGCTAAATGATTAGATTAGTAGTTGCCATTGAGATAATCTTCAACGGTATTTAATAAATCCATGCGACTGACAGGTTTTGGCAGGTAGCCATCACATCCAGCTTCCAACGCCTTTTCACGATCACCAACCATTGCGTTGGCTGTGAGCGCGATTATTGGTGTATGGGACACATCAGGCATACCACGTAGACGGGCTGTTGCTTCTAAACCATCAATATCAGGCAAGTTGACATCCATCAAAATGAGGTCGGGACGTTCATATTCAGTGACCGCAATCCCTTCCATGCCATTTTCAGCCTCTAATACAGTATAACCAGCATGTTTCAAGATTTTGCGCACTAAACGCATATTTTGTGGGTTATCTTCCACCACTAAAATTCGACCCATCTAACCCGCTCCTAAAAAATAGCTAAACGTCATTACATAAGCATTATAGAACCGAGTCACTTATATAAAGCATAAAGATTTTGAAAGAATGGATACAAAGTTGTGATAACTGAGAAAATTAAGGGATATTAATTACCTTTTTCTTCACCTTCGCCAACGGGTTCTTGTGATGTGGTTACGCTTGTCCATTCAGGGCGATCTCCACGTAAGTGACCGTAAATTGGTTTTTCGTTGCGGAGCATATCAACAAAAGGCAAGATATTATCGGTACTCAGGAACATAAAGCCTTTTTTCTGTTCTGCGTCAATAATAGGATCAGGGACGCTGGCATCATCAGTGAAGACAATATCCATCGAAAAGCCGTCAGCTTGTTCACCCGAACAACGCACCATCGCACGAATGGTCACTTGTGTACCTTCAAAATCGCGTACTTCGGCTTGTCGCCAGATAATCATATAATTTTTAATCTCGAATACTTCAACTAACGCCATAGTGATTACTCCAATTTAATTTATGCTAGACATTACGTCCTCTAACTATACCCTATTCACACATCTTAGGCATTGGGGATTGTGAATTATTTACGGCATTTATACCTATGCGTCCCCTTCATATTCAATTGCGCCAATGTCGGGTGCTTCGCCGTTAAAATCATCCTGAGTTAATCGACCAGCGTCAATCGCAAGGCTATTTGGATCAAGACGGAAATCGCCCGAATCTACATCCATAAACAGTTGCTCGTTACCATTTTCCCAGATGAGATTATGACTCACATCGTTATCTGCAAGCGTATTACCCGCGAGTGCATCATTTTCTGCTTGAGCGATGATGTTATTGACAACTTGCGACGACACAATCGAATCTAGTAACATCCCGAATCCACCACAAGCATAGAGCGTATTATTGATAATCTGCACATTACGCATATCGCCAGAGCCATTGGTTTCATCCCATGTTTGGATGCAATTGCCATAAGCGGTGTCTATGATATTTGTATAAAGCGTCACATCAGAGAGTTGCCCTGTACTCACGTCGCCTAAATCCCCCACTGCGATGAGTATTGCATCACCGTAATAGTCACCGAATGCCTCGCCATAAATTGGATGTGTACCACAGGGCAATTCGCCATCATCACCTAGTAGATAGCCTGTTCGTGCGATGTAGTTATTATCGACTGTCACAGATTGTGCTTCGTTGATATAAATGCCAACCGCGCAAACATATTCAACTATATTATCGCGCACACTACCATTTGCTGACGATTCTTTGATGTCGATGCCCTCTTTAATCACGAAACGGACTTGATTACCAGATACATCAAAGCGATCAACACCCACAATCGACAAGGCTTCATGATAACCAATGGCGGGGTTGCCATCGTGGTCGATATACCCGAGTTGGATGTTTTCCAGATGATTATTACGAATCGTGATGTCCTGTCCATATTGCGCGATAATCCCAGCGTTACCGATGCCATTAATCACGGTATTTTCCACAACGATGTTCGCGCCACCTTCAATATGAATGCCTTCTGTTGCCACATTTTGCACGGTCACGTTAGATAGAATCAGATGGGTGCTATCACGCACGCTGATAAAGCCGTCTAATTCCCACGACAAATCCCATCCTGACACATCAGCCTCAGCGAATGCCCAATTAAACGCCGTGATGTCACAGGGGAAATCAGCGCATCCACCTTCAAAAATCACACTTTCAGTATCAACGCCACGAATCGTAATTGGTGCGTCTGACATACCGTGTATATCCTCAATGATGACGCGCTCGGCATAAACTCCGGCGACAAATTGCAGTGTATCTCCCGCTTGTAGATGTATTTGTGCGACAGTCATCGTGCAGAATGGTGTATCTTCACTACCCTCACCGACATCATCACACACATCGCCACCGATATAATAGGTAGTACTAGCGTGAACGACTGCCGTTTGTACCACTCCCAACGCAAGCAATAAGAACACCGTATAAATACGTGCATGTTTCAAGTTCGCTACTCCGTAAATTGCTATTCGTTATACTTATTTTAGTGGTTGTGGATACGACGGGGTATCACTATGGGGCTGTCTAATGTCACTATTTTACAAGCACGGTAAACAAAAAGAGGCGCAAGTTCAATCTTGCGCCTCTCATTTTTAATAGCGATTTTTCCGCTTAGTCGTCGTCTTCACTTGAGTCTGCGTCACTCGTGTCATCTTCACCTTGAACACCGACATGGAAAGCTACAACATAGTCGCCTTCAGTGTCACCATAACTTGTCATGACATAAGTTAAAGCAAAGCCAAGGCTATCTTCGGTTACTGGAATAGTCAGCATAGAGTCATATTGACCTGCACCCAATTCACGATCATTTGAACGTGAAACAGATGACCCTACTAAACTTGCACTTTCACCCCAGCATAAATTCTCGTTGCCAGCATCATCGCAACCAACTGGATTGCCATCATCATCTTCGATAATGCCTAATTCATCATCAGCAAGATACATCACAGGATCAAAAGCGTTTACAACAGAAAGCATATACGCAGTTGGGCTAACTTCTGATGCAATCAGTGATGGAGAAATAACCAATGCCATCGGATCACCGGCGCCATCTAATGCGCTGGCATACATGCCTTCAATAATTAGGATAACTTCACCACTTGATCCTCCGAAACCACCGACAACAATGGAGACATTTTCAAAGTTGTTTGAACTATTGAGGTTGAACAAAACCTGTGAATTGAAATTTGAAGAATCAACATCACCGGTTGTTGGCAAATCTGCTTCATATGCAGCAGCTTCACTGGAGTCATCGTTGCAGAGGGCATCGTTATAATCGCCTGTGAGCATCACACCTAATACAGGGTCAAAGCCATCAACACCGATAGCTGTCACGCGGTATTGATTACCACTACGTTGTTGGACGATAACCAATTCAACACCACCGGTGATTTCACCACCCTCTTGGCATTCAATATCAGTTCCCCAAGGACCATCATATTCGACTTCATCATCATCGTCTTGAGCAAATACAGTGGTTGTCAAACTGAGTGCGAGTAATAACATTAAAAAGATTGTAAATAAACGTTTTGGCATTATTTTATCTCCTTTAGAGTAGACCTTCATTGACTGTAGCATAAAATGTAATAAAAAAGCGTAAAGTTAATAGTAATTTAGTGATGAGTTAGTCTTGGTAATCAATAAGTTCATCAAAAGCAAACGTAAAACTACCCGATTTTAACAAGTCATCAATCATAGCTACCATAATATCGACAGTTAAACGCCTCACGACAATCATGTCCGGTGTGTATATATATTGACCGTGATTACTCTCACCTGTTGTTTGATGATCATCCATAAGAGTCTGTATGTTTTTGACAGTGAAGAGTGTCGCGCTATAGCGTTTGCCCGCAAGAGATTCATATTTTACTCAAACGTATTTAAATTTTAGATGTCTGCTAATTATGATTATGAATACCTCTTCCTTGATATATTTCGTTATCAAGATAGCGAAGTACAACTAAATATGTTTTTTCGGTAGTTGTGCTACCATTCTCGAAGGTAAGATGGGCTTCATAATCATGTTTTTTAAGAATATCGTAATTTGAATAAAGAGCATCACAAACATCATTGATAAAATCATAATAGTCATATTTGCCAAGAATATATATAGTCTCAACTTTCTTTTTTAGAAGAACTTTTTGAATATATTGAATATATGGTTCAGTTCCTTTCATTGACATTTTTTCACCAGTACCAACAATTACTATTCCAAATTTGCAAAACTGACCTGTAAAGTGTTCATCTGTTTCATCACCAATATTGCGTGTGGCAAATTTAAATAGGTAATTAGCTAGCTGTTTTACTTCATCCACAATAAGATCATTTTGTGGTCCACCATAAATTTTCATGCTAAGAAAATATAGTTCTTGTAAAAAGACCGGATAAAACGCGCCATATAAATCAATTGAAATGAATTGATCAAAAAGTTTTTTAACTTCCCCGTCTTTATCTACAAGTGGTTTCATGTAATGATCAAGAAAATGCTCCATAACATGGAATTTCTTTTTTTCGATTACCTTGCTCGTTACGTATACATCAATCGCTTTCTTTTGGGTTGAGGAGATATATCGTTTAACTCGAGGAAGCAATTTTGCGGAAACTGTCCAATAAGCTCCATGCACAAAATTTAAATCTTGAGGATCTTCACGCCTCAATCGAATTACCACATTTCCATTCTTAAGAAAAGATTGCTTATCTGTTTGCACATCCACCCACTCAACCTTAACTTTTGAGTCTTCAAAGTATGGTGCATTTTCGGCTACTTCCTTTGTAAAAAGATTAATATTACTTTGAAGATCATATTTAACATAATTACGACGGGTTCGTTTAACCCAAATCCCTAAATCTGCTAGAATTCTATTGAGAATAGAAGCCCATTTTTCCACTTTATCAGGATTTATTATAAGCGCCACAATTATAAAAACTGAGACACTGACCCCGACACCACCACTCATAATTATTACAATGAGAAACTTTTCCACAATATTTTTACCTTTCTAGTTAACCAAATTGAGCAATTAATGTATTGACACATTGAGGTTTGGTACAACATACATTAATTTCGTTTTGATACGGAAATAACGAGTGAAAACTATCCCATGTAATAACTTCATTACAGAAGAAACAAGATAATGCCCCATTTATGAATTCCGATTTAAGCTCAAGATTATCTAACAACTGTATCAAGTCGTCGTCATATACAGCATCAACACGCTTATTCATTATTATTAATTTTCCTAACATTATTTGATTAAAACAGATTATAAATATTAGATAAACTAATATTTATCTAGTAAATATAGTTACTAAAACAAAATCCATCATTTACTAATAACTATTATATCAAATTTATAAAATAGCTATTAAGAAATTAAGAGTATGTAACTAATTAGAATATATTAAGAATTTTACCCCTGTCGTTTATTCCACTCAGATAGCACCTTTTGCGCTTGTGGTGTGCCGATTTTGACGAGGGCTTTACGCACTTCTGCGCCGATTTGCTTGCCGAGGTCTTTGCTCTTTTCGTTTATCAGCGTTGCGAGTTTAGGCACGGCTTCTTCCGCACGGAGTTTACCCAATGTCTTCGCGGAACTGACGCGCACGCCTGCATCACGATCACCAAGGCACTCGATTAAGTGCGGAATAGCGTTTTTCAGGTAGGGAATAGCATCTGTCGAGCCGACCTGCCCTAATGCCTCTGCACTTCCGCGCCGAACCCACCCATTATTATCATGAAGCGCGTTGATAAAGTGATCGATTCCACGCATATCACCCAATTTGACCAAGGCTTGCGCGGCGTTATCTGATGTACGCCAAGGAGAATATTCGATGCGGGTGTCATCGCTCAACAATGTGTGGATTTGTTCCGTTGCACGGCTGTCGCCTAATCGTGTCAATACGGTGATTGTCTCCCGCCGTAAACGGGGATCACTTTGCGCGAGTTGCTTCACGCTATAACTATATGCAAAAGTATCACGCATAAGCAGATGAATAAACCGAATCGACTCACCATCTGTCCCTAACACCAGCAAATTCATTCCCCGCGCTTGCTGGATAAATGCCTCAGCCGTGTAATCAGGGAAATCGGCAGAATCAAGCACATTCTCGCTAGCGAGGGGGTTGTGAATGTTCTTATAGGCGACCTGTCCCAAAACTTTACGCATATCATCCAGCGAAAAATCAAGTTTGCCCTGTTTACGTTGCTCATGGACATACCGCTTATCCATGTAGGTCATAAAAATACGATCACGTACATCACCGACATTTGCCAATGATGCCAGTTGGGTACGTTCGTCGTCGGTCATGTCGGTATAGGCGAAGGCGAATAGACTCAGCAATAAGGGCGTTTCCATGATCGTTCGCAGTTGTGAATCACTTTGAATGGCATTGATGAGTTCCGGTTGTGTGGCAAGGTAATCGCTGATTTGACCATCATTCATCGGTTGCAAGGTCAATGCACCCTTGAGTGTGACTTTTGCGCCGATGTCTTTGTAATCACCAACGCGACAGGTCATCAACACCTGATTGTTGCTCGGAATCTGCTTCATGAAGCGCAAACGGGGATCATAACTTTCTTGACGTGTTTTATCGAAGCGTTCACCACCGAGTTCGTCCAAGCCATCTAAGAACAAAATCGTCTGCCCGTTGGTGATGGCACTTTGTAACGCTGATTGCTCAAGGTCACGGTAACTCGTCGCTAGCCATTGCGGGAATGCGGGCATAGTCTGTGGATTCCAGCCAGCGATAACACCAAATAATGGTAAGGGCTTGGTGGCATTATCAAGGCGGGCAGCGATGGCATCCCGTAGATGGGACATGAGTGTGATCGTTTTACCCGCTCCGGGTTGACCGAGTAACAAGACGCGCCCGTCATAATAATCAAAGGCATCCTTAAATGACTCGAATGTGCGCGGGGTTTCCTCAGTAGCACCTGAATCATGAGGCGAAAACAGCAAATCCAACATATCCGATGAGCTAGATTCCGCGCTTTGCCCTTCGACAGCAGTCGGTGTGATTTCTGTGCTGAGGTCAATCTCACGAATCACGGTCTGCTTGAGATACGCAATCACCCGTTGATACAGATATTGCAAATAGGGACGAAAAGGATCGTCATCAGCAGAACTGACTTGATTCACAGTCGCTTCATCACGCAGAATCGTAAACAAGCGCGTTAATGCGCTATCCGCCCCTTTGAAATAATCAACCCATTCGTTATTCACAACAGACACATGCGGGGGAATATCCGCGAAGCGCACCGGAATCACGGGTTTATTCACAGCGAGGGCGTATTGAATCTCGCGCCGGACGAAGCTATTCTCCCGTTTGGTATCGGGCGTAATGCACACCACCACATGCGAAGCGTCTTCGATACCTTTTTCGATGTCGGCGGTAAAATCTTGCACCGCGTTTAAATCACGGATGTCCCGCCATACTGTGAACTTTTCGCCTTTTAATGATGCTTCGAGCGTGCTCGCGTGTTTGTTGCCATCGTTGCGCGAATAACTGATGAAGATATGCGCCATCTGGATTAATCCCTTATGTCGTCAACTGCCTATGATGATAACAAGTATAAACGAGGTTGCACGATGGCACAGGACAATATTGGCAGGTTTAGAATCAATAATCATAGGTAAATAACGCTGTATCGGGTCAAATCACCTCAAATAAAATTAATTTTCGTCCGTAATGGTGAAACTAATTTCCACTGGGAACGGCAACGCCCCGCCACGCAAGACAGTGGCAATAGATTCGGCTTCCAAAAACGTGAAAGGCTCAATATCATTACGAATTTGGAGGTCAATAATCGGACGGTTAATTAAGTCGATTGCGATCAAGCGACCATCAAGTACAATTCCAATTAATGAGCCAATATTTGCCTGTGTATAAGCTAATAATTGCTCACCATTCGCGTAATTCAGCCTTAGATTGACATACCATATCCCTTGATTACCTTCAACATTACTACTAAATGGCGCATCCAGCAAAACAACTGTCTCAAAAGAGGTATTGGTGATAGGGTTAAGTAGTCCATCACCTTGAGAATATTCATGTTGATGACCTGTTGTATAGATCATTGAACCGAGTAATTTTTGGCTAATGTCCAGCGTAACATCGCTTAGGTCAATAATTTCCAATACCCCCTGTTGCATGAATGTTGCTAAAACATAGGTTAGATTGCCAACATCCAGCAAGTCAAAATATATTACATTAGATTCAATATTCATGTAACCATCGAAGCGTAATGATCCTCGACGAGCACTAATAATGTTCGATGTCCTGTATATTGCCGTGTTCATATCATCTTCGGTTACAATCTGACCTGACGAGGGATTTACTTGTAATATAATAGAGATACGTGCGACAGGCGTAGTGGTTGATTCAGTCGGAAGGAAAGTTAATGATGGAAACGGCGCACGTTGAGTTGGAACAGGAGTAGAGAACATTGCTATTGCCGTTGGACTAAAGTCATACACCTCGTAACGTTCCGGGCTAGGGAATGGTGAGAGTGCTATATAAGTGAAAGTTGATGACGGTGCTAAGTCAGATGGAAATGGCACGATAGTCGGCAAGGGTGTCCACGTTGGCAAGACCGAGGGTGATATCCCCAAATTGGCAATTAAGTTTGCGTCTGTTGAACGGGTAATTTTAGAGACACTAAACGCCACCAACCCACTCACTATTACCATTAGCGTCCCAATAACTAGATATCGATTTCGTTTTGACATAATGCTAGACTCCGTTGCTTATGTTTGATTCCTATTATAAGGACGTTTTTCTTCGGCGATTCGTTCCCGATAATGTTTATTGCTTGATCGTGATATTAAACGTTGATACCCACAACGCCTGCGAACATGAAACTACATGATGGCACAGGAGAATATTGGCAGGTTTTGGCAGTCAATTGTGTGATGATGGCAGTGTGTTTATTCATATATTGGAGTCATTGATGAGTTATTTTGATGGAGATGCTCCACTATGGAAACCACAACCGATTTATTGTTTTTGTTAGCCGTCACATTTTTGTTCAATCACGAATTAGATGCCGTTCAACAGCACGAGTGGCGCATTCTGTCTGTGCCTTTATCCGTCAGTGATAAAGTCGCCTATCAAGTCTTTGTTGCCTTTCACATTCTGTTTTTCGGATTCATCATCTGGTTCATAAACGAATCATGGTTACGAATCGGCTTAGATGTGTTGTTAATCGCCCACGTTTTTATCCACTATGCCTTGCGTAAGAGTCCAAATCTCTCGTTTAATGGATTCTCGTGGATATGGATTCTCGGTGGTGGGGTTTTAGGGGCTATTCATTTATTGCTACATTAAATGATTGCATAGCTAACAAAAAAGCCCTCTGCATGTGTAGAAGGCTTTTCTTATCATTCATGTATTAGAACGATGATTATTTCGCGCTGTATTGAATATCAAAAATGACGGGTCCGGTATGCCCCTGTGCAACGATACTATCTGGATTCTGAGGGTCTATCATACGCAATGTGGAGCTAAACTGATCGCTGAGTCGGTTCATCATGCCAAAGAAGTAACCATAATTAATAAAGGCATCATAAGGTGAAACATCAAGCACTTGAATATGCGCCCCCTCTTCAATTACATTCACAACATAGCCTTCATCATTAGGGTCTAAATCTTGGTGATTCAACCCATATGCCCCTTTAAATAGCGGCGCAATATCCATTGGCGTGTTGAGTAAGCCATCAGGGAACACGAGTGTTTTTTCAACACCACGCCCGACTGCGACACCATCCATATACCCTTCAAGCTCTTTGGTCATATCCAAATAGAGTTGACGTGGATACCATGATTCGGTTAAAAGCTCTTCAGATTCCAGTAACTCCATAGCGTTGTATTGTTCTAACACGGGACGAATTCTAGGAATAACAGTATCCGCTCTCAGTTGCTTAACAAACGATTGCATCCCCGCGCCATTTAATTTCGTGTCTGGGTACGGGTCAATCCCACCTTTGATGTTTGCTGGAACCACATTTAAAGCATTAACAAAATCGTCGTGGAGGTTCATAGCTATTGTATCTATCCTTTGCATGTTTTCAGTAGAATCAATATAACACGGCTCTGGAAACAGAAGCATAAAGATTACGAACAATATAATGGTCAACTTTGGTACTAGCTTGGCATATTTATAATCAGGTAGTGTAATTATGGTGTAAACCACGATTAAGGTTAAGGAGATAAGCATGTTACAACAATTGAGTTTGGACGATTTGCAAGCAGGGCTTGGCGAGATGAGCGCATCACCCAAAGATTCAGGCACGATTGATATGATCGTTGCACGCCCTGATATCGGCGAACGTAAGGCTATCGAACAAGGGGAAATTAGCACCGATGTTGGTTTAGTCGGCGACAATTGGAAAGCGCGTGGTAGTCGTCATACAGATGATGGTAGTGCGATGCCAGAAGCACAAATCACCCTCATGAATAGTCGTGTCATTGACCTTATCGCACAAGATCGTAATCGTTGGGAATTAGCGGGCGACCAGTTTTTCGTCGATATAGATTTATCAATCGAGAATCTACCTGCTGGGCAACAGATCAAAGTTGGAACTGCTATTCTGGAAATCAGTGAACAACCCCATACCGGATGTGCCAAATTTACTGAACGCTTTGGGAGTGGTGCTATCCGCTTGGTAAACTCGCGTGAAGGCAGAGCGATGCGCCTGCGTGGTGTGAATGCCCGCGTGATTAAAGGCGGTGTCGTCAACGTTGGGGATACTGTCTCAAAACTCGACGCTGAGTAAATTCTGTACAAAGTTGAAACCACGAAGCTCATACAAATTTCGTGGTTTCATGATCTACCTATTCATAATAGGATGATTGCAAAAAGCGCATCCCCGCTAACATTTGATTGACTCGACGCTCACTTAATGTCCCGATGTATTCTCCCAATTGCGCCTTATCTATTGTTGATACTTTAGCCACTTCCACGATACTTTGCTTAGATAAATTTGCCTCGCCTACATCGAGTAATATTGTCCCCTGTACATTCGCCTTTTTCATATTCGATGTCAACGCACAAACAACAACGGTATGAATACGACTGTGATTAAACAGATTATCCTGAATAATGACATGAGGATGGGGAATGCTCGATTCATCTGCATCAGCGAATTTCACCCAATAGATATCACCTTGATTGATAGCGACTTGCTCAACATCTATAGAAGTTGCCATTTGCTTGGATTCGTGTGCGCCGATGTATTGCTCCATAGCCAGTTCAAATAACTGATCTTGAGAGATGTCAAGGTCTTGGGCTACGGACTCAATTTGGGTTAACAAAGCTTGCTTCATCAAAATGGATGTTTTTATCGTCGCATCCACACCATTTATACCTTTCTATCTTGATTCTACTGTGTAGTACATCTTTATATCGGCAGTACAAATTCATTAATTATCATATAAATATTAATACAAAACTTGTTTTAAATTACGAAAAAGATTGTGTTTCGTTTAAAAATGACATACAATGTATAAAGAATTTATGAAAAATATGTAAAAACAAACACAATTAATCAATTACGGAACATTACTGTACTATAATATCCTTAAATCATTACTAAGTATTACAATTTTATATCCCATACTAATTTGAAATTGGCACGGTAATATATTGGGACTATAATGCAAAACAGTGTAGTAATACTTAGTAACGTCAGTAGTATTCCAACTTGATGTACTAAGGAGTGATTAAATTTAATGGCAACTATACTACACCTTGAAGATGAAGGTCCATTGCGTGACATATTTAAAATTGCGTTGACTTCTGCTGATCCCAGCCTTGAATTTAAGCAATTTACGGGGAGCGATGAGGCATTAGACTTCATCAAAGAAAATCATAATTTAATTGATGTTTTCATCTTAGACATCCGCGTACCGGGTGAATGTGATGGCGTAGGCGTTGCGAAAAAAATCCGTGAATTTGGATCAACACGCCCAATCATTGTCACATCAGCTTATCATAAGCCGGATTCAATAATGATGAAATCGCTGGATTGCATGTGGATGTCAAAACCGTGGCACTTGGTAGATACAGCACGTAAAATTTTGCCATTGATGCGCAAGGGCGAGACATCAAAAACAATATAATCTCGTCTTAGGAGGGGGATTATCATGACTGTAATAGTACATCTTGAAGATGAAGGTCCGTTACGGGACATATTTAAAATTGCATTAACCTCTGCTGATCCCAATCTTGAATTTAAACAATTCGAAGGCAGTGATGAAGCATTGGATTATATCAAAGATAATCATGATAATATCGCCGCCTATGTCTTAGATATTCGTGTTCCGGGAGAAGTTGATGGTGTTGGGGTTGCGAAAAAGATTCGTGAATTTGGGTCTAACCGCCCTATCGTGATGACCTCAGCCTATCTCAAACCCGATGCCTCTTTAATGAAAACTTTGGATTGCATGTGGATGCCGAAGCCATGGCATTTAGTAGATACTGCACGTAAAATTTTGCCATTAGTGCGCAAATCAAACATATCAACCAAACCGACACCCATAGCCTCTAAGCAAGTCATCAATACACCCAAATTGCAAAAAAAGATGAAACCCACGAAACCGGGGGCGCGCTTTATGGATCCGGCTGTCAAATCCAAAAAGGATGATATAGACGACGCATAAATAAGCGATATTGGGTAAACAACGCTTATCATTCTATGCACTCTACAACATGATCTGTGGGTAGCGTTCAAGTCAGTTATCGACATTGAGTAAATGAAAATGTGGATTGCTGGAAACGTTTACGATTATTACGGCATTTTTCACACATAATAGACTCATAGATTCGTAATCACCCAAATTGAGATCATGATAAATCAAACCCTCCCACGAAAACCAAAGAGTTTCCTTCAACGTTGGTACCCTGGCGTTAATACCCGCGTGACTGCGCCTTTCTTGGCGGTTGTCATCGTGATTGCTGGGATTGCCATCTTTGTGATTACACGCCTTGTGGCGGGGACGATTGAAGAACGCTTAGGGAATCAACTCGCAGATAGCGCACAGGCAGTGACCAATACGATGGTTGAAGTCGAACGGCAATATCTGGCGACTTTGCGTTTGATGGTTTTTACGGAGGGTGTCGCTGATGCAATAACCAATGACGATGTTGCATCGCTTGATCGCCTATTGAGCAGTGTCGCGGCGAATGAAAACGTTGACGAACTGCTGATCTTTAATAACGACGGCGAAAACATCTTCCGTTTAAGCCTCGATGATAATCGTTTGCTTGATGTTTCAACGTGGCAAAGCGTGGTCAATGTACGCAATGGTTTTAGTGATGCTGATGGTGACAAGTTCATTGAACTGCAAGCGGTTGGCGATAGCACACTGATATTTTTTACGGGTGGTGTTGATACTGATGATGGAGAACGAGTCGGCGGTATAGCTCTCGGCATTACGACACGCCATCTATTACGCATTCTGAACGAGCAAGCCCTCTCAGCAGTGACCCTCAACGATGGACAAGGTAATGTGGTGGACTCGACCTTCCGTTCGGGTATACGTGAAACATTAGCCATCGAACCAGAACAAGTGACAGACTATTTGAGCGTGATTGATACAGATTCTGCGCCAGTGTCTGAATTTGTGATTGATGGCACGCCTTATCAATTTTTATACGCACCGTTTGAACTGCGTGGCGAACGAGTCGGCGTTTTAGCGGTGTCCTTGCCTGTTGGATTCGTCAATGATCGCATTAGCACCAGCCGAAACACCTTTGTTTTACTCTTTGGTGTCTTATTTGTAACCGTCGGCGGATTAGGTGTACTGGTTTCACGCTCTATTATTCGCCCTGTATTCCGCATGGTAGAAACCACCCGTGCTATTCGTGATGGTGACCTTTCGCAACGTGTGAACTTACGGATGCCGGATGAATTCGGTGAGCTTAGTAGCTCCTTCGACCATATGACAGGTGAGTTAATCAAGCGTAACCAAGAAATCAACGCGCTCTATATCGACCAAATTGAAGAAACCGCCCGCCGTGAAGCCATGTTGACCAGCATTAGTGATGCGGTCATCGTGTTAGATATTCATGGCGACCCCATTTTGACCAATGAAACCGCCCATAAATTGATTGACACTGTGCGTAATGACCGTGAAGCACACCGCCGTTTCATTAATATCACCTCCAATCCGGAAAAAATGAATCGTCCACGCTCACTCAATTTAGCGCATCAACATTTTAGTGTGTTGGCGACTCCGGTGCGGATGAAAGACGGAGACTTACTCGGGCATGTCGTTGTATTCCGTGACATCACCGACATCGTGAAAGCAGAAAAACTCAAAGACGAAATGATCCTGCAACTTTCGCATGAACTACGCACCCCATTAACAACAGCACGCGGTTATGTGGAACTAGTACAGATGTTGGGTGGTGCTTCGCTTAACGAACAACACAATGACTTTTTACACAAAACAGTTGATGAGTTATCCGTATTGGGTGACATGATTAATCAAGTTGTCGATGTCAGCGCGATTCTTGCCGGACGCTTTGAAATTGAATTAGAAAACGTTGACATTATCCTGATATTACGTGATGTCATCAACGAGCATCACCATCGCATTGAAAGCTCAGAATTAGAGTTGATTACATCCTTACCCGATGATGAATTCATTGTGCGGGCTGACCCAACGCGGTTGAAAGATGCTATCGGACACGTCCTTAAAAATGCCTATAACTACACATTGGCAGGTGGCTCAGTTCGGATTGATGTTGATATGCCCAATAACACCCATATCCGCATCACCATTGAAGATACGGGCGTAGGTATTGACGCTTCTGAGCAAACAAAAGTGTTTGAACGCATGTATCGTGGACGCTCTGCTGATGCAGGTGAAACCGACACGCGCGGATTAGGCTTAGGTCTATACTTTTTCAAACAAATTATTGAAGCACATGGTGGTATAATTAATCTTGAAAGTGAAATTAACGCTGGCACAAGGGTTAGCTTACAATTGCCCTTACTAAAAGCGATTAGGCATGACGATGAAACAATACCAAGACGAACAAGCGTCAACAGTGGAGAAACAATCCAACAAAAGTAGATACCTATTATTGGTCGTATTATTCCTGCCAATGATGTGTGGAATCATCATGTTTGCCGCACAAGCAGGCTTAGATATGGCACAGTTGGATTCCGTCAATCGGCAAGTGGAAGCCTACGAAACTGCTGATTATGGACGTTGGTCAGTTGTTCAATTCGCGCCCGTTAGCCCACGCATGGGAACGGAAATCGCTTTAGAAGCACTACAAGAATCACGCCCGATCTTGGTCGCTGTTGTGGCTACAGATTCACCACCTCCAGCATCACAAAATACAAACCAAGACGACAATAATCCTGATTCGAACACCGATAACCCTGCTGACTCTGGTGACAATGGCAATGGCGGAGGATCGAATCCAGATACGAATAATCCCAGTGACCCCAATAGCACACAGGTCGCTGATTTAGCATCGCCAACACCGACGTTGACGGGTTCTGCGCCACCAAGGGCAACAGCAACCGTAACAGGTTCCGTGACGAGTACACTAACACCTGAGTTAACGGAAACCAATACTGATATATCCTTAACAGCAACATCATTGTTTTTAACAAACACGCCAGTCGCACCACCACCGACACTAACACCCAACACGGTTTTACCACCTGTTGCTAATTTTGGTGTCAGTGTAGCGAGTGGTAACGCACCTTTATTTGTCAGTTTTACCAATTTCTCTAGTGGACAAATTAGTGGTTACTCATGGTCATTTGGTGATGGTGTTGGATTCAGCAATCAAACATCGCCATTTTATACCTTTAATGTAGCCGGAACTTATACCGTAACATTGACCGTCAATGGTCCGGGTGGGTCAAGCCAAGCGAGTACGATTATTACGGTATTTGCACCGATCCCAACGGCGACATTCCCACCAGCCAATACGGCTACACCAACAATGACATTTACACCCACCATGACCTTAACACCAACGGCTGTTTTAGCCTGCCCATCTATTGATGAACCCGACATCGGCGCACCCGATGGTGCGTGGTGTGCAATTCCGGGGCAAATGGTGATTGATTTAGACTCAAGTGCCATTTTGACACAAGCAGGTTATGACTTCGTTTATTATGAACGCGAATCCGGCACTCCGGGTATCGTGAGCATGGATCACATCAACATCGAGGTCGCCACAAGTGCAAGCGGTCCTTGGACATCCGTCTTTAATTGGGGCGATAATGTCGCGGATACGAATACGAGTCTCGGTGCCGCCGGATATGGTGCGGTTAGCGAACCTGATGATGATCCAATACCAATGGGATCACCACAATTTTATGGTTCTGCGCCCTACCAAACGGGAGTCGCAATTGATATTGACCCCATTGTTGGCAGTGGTGTATTCCGGTATATACGTTTAACAGGGACAACCCAATTCGATGCCATTCAAGTATTATCCGTTGCTGGATTTTATACAGACTTAGCCGTCTCTCAAGTGGTATCAGATACAACACCATACGAAACAAACGCAATCACTTATACGGTAACGGTAACGAATAACGGTCCTAATAATGCAACAGGCATTGTTATCAATTACCCATTACCAACACAATTCACGTATCAAACACACGTACCAAGCCAAGGTACATTTGCCACAGACACATGGACAGTCGGCGATTTGGCGATGGGAGCAAGCGCAACCCTCGATGTTACAATGACTGTCGATTACGGTGATAAAGGAACAGTAGTCACGTCAACAGCAACCTTAATCGCGCTTGATGACGCAGACATCAACAGCACCAATGATAGTGCTAGCGTTACCGTCGCAGTTGATGACCCCGATGAACCCGATATCAACATCGTTGATGGCGATTATTTGACCTTAACCTGTGGTGAGCAAATCATCCGTGATCTTAGCTCAACACCAATTATCACTCACGCTGGTTATGATTTTGTCTGGCATGAGATGGTGAATAGTGGTTCCGGTAATGTACACGTAGACCCCATTATCGTTGAGGTCGGTAATAATGTTGCTGGTCCTTGGTATCAAGTTTTCTATTGGGGCGATCACCTCATTGATGCGAATACCAGTTTAGGCGCGGCGGGTTATGGCGCGAGTGAAACCAATGACTTCCAAATTGCTCCTGGCGCACCTGCATTTTACCCACCAGCAGGTATCGGCATTGATATTGATGCCGTTGCACCATCCGGTACATATACTTGGCTCCGCGCACAAGTGCCGACAACCGATTGTACGAATTCAGAAGTTGATGCGATTGAAATCCTGCCATTCAGGGCAGATGTCAACGTGAGCATGATTGTTGACAATAATAATCCATCTGAAAATGACCAAATCGTTTACACGATTACGGCAACCAATAACGGACCTGATGCAGTAACCGGCTTAAGCATTAATGATGTTATCCCAAGTGGCTTAACCTATGTCTCTGCGACAGCTTCACAAGGCGGATATGCCACGAATGTTTGGACAATTGGCACGCTAACAAGTGGCGGTAGCGCGACCTTGAATTTGCGTGTGAGCGTAGATACAGGTGTCGGTGGCATGACAATCACCAATACAGCCAGTGTAGCAACAGCCAATGAATCAGACATCAATGCGAGCAATAATTCAGCCTCAACCAATATCACGGTTGCAGGCAGTAGCCCGATTAGTTTGCAACTAACGCCGCTTTGCTCACCCAACCCCAACAGTTATTTACGGTGGAGCGTCACGAACCAAAACGCCTATAGTATTAACTTCACAGGCGATTATTTGGGTGGAGGGGCATCTGGTTCCGATGTTGTACCTGCTGCTGTTGGTGCAATCCCTGGGGAAGTGATTGTAAATACACCTGCAATAGGTGGAAGCGTGACCCATCGCATCTTTGTGAGTGGCATACTTCAAGACAGCCAAGTTAATAGCACAGCCGTTTGTGATAACGATATTAGCGTGGAACTCGTCGCTACTAATTACACGCCAACTGAGGGCGATCAAATTTCGATCATTGCGCGTGTTCTTAATAATGGACCATTTGACGGCAATGCAATCCAAGTAACAGATTTACTCCCAGCTAGCCTGATACTCGATGGTTTCACGACCACACATGGAACCTATACGGCGGGTACAGGTGTGCTAGATGTTGGTGATTTGCCTTATGGTGGCGTTGTCACACTCAATATGACAGTGACACTTGCCCCTGGGTCTGGTGGCACAGTCATCAATAACTCGGTCAACATTACTAGCGCGATGCAGCCTGATGTTGTCACTGTGAACAACTCAGCCAGCATTACACTAACGGTCGGAATGCCTGTTACTGATGCAGATGTGAGCCTTACATTCAACGGGACACCGACAACTGTTAATGTCAACGATACGATTGATTTTAACTATACGGTACTCAATAATGGTCCAGCTCTCGCAACGAATGTTGTATTGACGGTGCTCTTGCCTTCTGAAGTGATCTTCGTGTCGTCACCTTCCGGTTGTACGGAATCCAGCGGAGTTGTGACTTGTAATATAGGCTCACTAAACGCTAGTCTTTCGTCGGTCGGTAGCTTTACATTACAAGCTGTTTCTGATGATAATCCTGTTATTGTTCCTGCGGGGGTCACATTGAATGAGAGTGATCCTAATTTCTTAAACAATGGCGGATTAGTAAACTTAACAATCAATCCATAGATGATCTACATATACTAGCCCTCCCGAAGTATGTTGGGAGGGCTAGCATGTTATTATCTACAAACTGCGTTCTTTCGTTTTAGGATTATCAGGATGGAAGGCGACCAGCATTGACCATTCCCCCTCTTGTGCAACCGCATCATATTGATTCAATATCTCAAATTTTTGTGTAACCCAGCCACCTGCTTGCTTGGATGATTCACGTTTGTTGGTAACCGTCGTTTTAAGGCGAATCGTATCCCCGATGAAAATGGGACGTTTAAATTCGACAGTTAATCCCTTGAATGCCATGATGGTATTCAGACTTGCCCCTAGCATATTGCCTAATCCAGTCGCAAAACTGAGTGTCAACATACCATGTGCAATACGTTGTTGAAAGATGGTCGTTTTAGCGTATTCAGCATCAAAGTGTAGAGGGTTAAAATCACCGATCATATTACCAAAATTCACAATATCTGCCTCGGTGATGGTACGTCCTTGTGAGATCAGCGTTTCACCGTCTTCAATGTCCTCAAAATAATAACCCAGTGGTCCTTTATCTGTATATTTCATAAAGTTCTCCATAATCTAATTTGCGTTTGATTAATTTTGTGAGGATTGTAACGCAAGCGCGGATGAATTTCGAAAAACAGGGCGATCATAGATTCAATAGCCTTCGAGGCAACAAAACTTTAGAATACACAAAAAGGATATGGTCAGTAACCCATATCCTTTTTGTGTGATTTAAACTTGATAATACTTACGTGATAGTGCTTATTTTTTACCGCCTAGCAACCCGCTTAACATGCTCATAATTCCGCCGGCATTATTTCCGCCACCGCCCAATTGAGACATAAGCTCATCAGGATTACCACCATCAAGTAAATTTTCGAGTTGACCAGCAATTGGTGCAGGTAACTTATCTTTTACCATACCTAAAATAATACCAACCGCTTGTTGCGCTACAGCTTCTTCTAAGCCAAGTTGTTCCACTAATTTCTTCACTAAATCATTCATGTTTGTTGCTCTTCCCTGATAAATACGTTGAGTTATTACGCTCACTATATGTTATTCCGCATTGGCGCACATCAGCTAAGTGGCTAGTCAAGTGGTTAGTATTTGAGCGAAAAAATGAACATGACTACAAATCACATCGACGCTTGCTAGTCTAGTTAGATGATGAAAATTAGCACTTAAACTCTAAGTATGTCATCATACAAGCACATAAATTATTGCAATGACAAAGAGATTTACTCATGACATCAATTCTCAAGCGGTTATCCCTAAATGAAATCGTATTATTCGGATTAATCTGTATTGCTTTTGCCTCAAGTGGCGCATCAGTTATCAATAATGCTTCAGGCTATACAGCAGAATGGCGAATGGGTTGGCTTCAAAATTTTAGTACCGAAGTTTTCGGAGCGATCATGACCTTTTTATTATTTGAATTATTGGTCGGACGGCAAAAAGAAGAACGTGACACAAAAGCCCGTTTAGTACGCGAAGCAGGCAGTACAGTTAATGCCGTTGGCACTACTGTTTTACTCGAATGATAGGTGATTTTTATTTTTTT
>WURV02043232.1:0-22285 GCA_011762755.2 Epimenia babai | reverse complement strand
ACCGATTTGTCTATCAAATCATATCTATTTACATAGAGTATACGGTCGGACATAATTGCCGTAGTCCAAAACCCAGAGGATTAGATATGCCTAAGAAGACCCAAAGATCGAGTCCACAATCTCGGGGGAAGGAGAAGACCCTCGCGAAGGGGAAGATCCTGGAGTCCTATTCTCCCTCCCAGAGACAGCGGAAGAGTGCAAAGAAAGCAGATGTTAATAAAACCGACGTAACCCCCAAGGGGCCTAAAAAGCGGGTTACAAAGAAGAAAACTGCTAAAAAGACTCCAAAGAAGACAACCAAGAAGGTTACTAAGAAGAAAGTAACTAAGAAACCCTCTAAATCTATTAAAAAGCCTAAAACCTCTAAGAAATCTTCTTCTAAGAAGAAAGTGGCTAAATCTAAAAAGAAAGAGCCCGAACTCGAAGCCGTCATCGAGAAGAGTGCCTACAAAGCACCTGCATTAGGGCCAAAGATTTCAGATAAGGAAGCTAGACAGAAATATCTTAATTCTTTAAGTCCTGAAGACAGAAAGAAGGCAATTCGAGAGAAACATAAAGAGACTGTACGGAAGTACAAGTCTGAAATGAATAAAGCCTCTCGTGATATCTATCCTATCCCTGTAGAGAATATTGATTGGGATAGAAGACTAGAGTGTAAGTTCGACCTTAAGAAAGATCTTGAGACTTATTATCAATCAGTTTTCAAATTAGGATGGGCCGATTACCATCTAGAACTGTTAGCAGTCACTCAAAACTGTTTCTTAGAGGTAGGTGTCAAGCATTGTTTTGCTGTTCCTCGTGGAGGAGGGAAGACTGCAATCTCCCGTGGCTCTATGAGTTGGGGAACGAAGTATGGTCACAAACATTATCCCGTATTTATAGGATCGAAAGATGAAGCCGGACAAGCAGCCCTTAACTTCGTTAAACAACATCTCTATTCCAACCCTCTCTTACGACAAGATTTTCCCGAGTTATCCTACCCCATTCAAAAAATTGAAAATAGATTCTCAGGAGCTAGATCCCAACTCTATTATGAGCAGCCTACTAGTCTCATCTGGTCCACCGGAGAAATCCGCTATCCTTCTCTCTTACTGGAAGATGAGACTGCTCAATTCTATCTTGACAATGATCCGGATTCTCTCATTTGGATACCTGAGTACCAACGTCATATACCGGCTAGTGCCGGTTGTTATATTGAAACGGCAGGGATTGACGGGAGTATACGAGGTTCGGTTCGAACTCATCCTATCACCCTTGAAGAGGTTCGACCGGATATTGTACTTCTTGATGACGTTCAAAAGGATCAAAAAGCCGAGTCCCCGACTTCATGTCAAAAGATGATTCTAATTATTGACGGAGCTGTGGAGGGTATGGCAGGCCCTGAAGAGAAACTCTCAGCTCTCAAACCTTGTACGGTAATTCGTAAAGGAGACGTAGCAGATACTTATCTGACTACTACAGAAAAACCAGATTGGCAAGGTAAGCGTACCCAGATGGTTACAAAGTGGCCTGAAGGGATGACAGATTATGAAATCACAATGGATACAGAGGTTTCACAACTCTGGAACGACTATGCTGAAGTTCGACGTAAATCTTTAAAGCTTCATGGAGACATTAGAAGAGCTACAGAGTTCTATAAGAAGAATCAAGAAGTCATGGATCAAGGGTTTGAAGTCTCTTGGCCTGATAGATATGTGAAGAAAGGAATCAACAAAGAGTTGTCTGCAATACAGTCTGCAATGAACTTCCGTCTACATTCTCCTTTAACCTTTCCTTCTGAGTATCAGAATATCGGAAGGATCGATGAGAATCTAGATGCTGTAATGATTACAGCTGAACAACTATCCAAGAAGATACTACACCTAAAGAAATTCTGCGTACCAGCAGATACTCAATACATTGCTACATTCATTGATGTCCAAGATGAAATTTTCTATCTAGCGACAGGTGCCTGTTCTCAAGAATTTACAGGCATTATCCCTTACTATGGCAACTATCCTGAAGTTCATGCTCCAGTGTTCACACGTAACCAGACTTCTGGTTGGAATATGTTATCCAGAGATTTCTTCTTAAACAATCCTACTTATAGAGATCAAGCAATAAGATCAAAATCAGGAAAGCCCAAGGCTCCTTTGAATGAGAAGATGTACTACAACTTGAAGAAGGCGATAGCCTATGCAAAGTCTCTAGAGTATATAAGACAAGACGGCCAGGACACCGTTATGCATACTCAGATGATTTGCGTGGACGTTCGCTGGGGCGAAGTCGCAGAGACTCTGAAGAACTGTATTGCTGATCATAATGACCCTAACATCTTGCCTTACTTAGGATTCTCAATACCTCCTACTAACAAGCAGATGGAAGAGTACACGAGAACAGGTACGTATAGGTCATGGTTATTTGAGGATCAGAAACACCCATTAGTTAAAAACTGTAAATGGATCTACCGACTAGGAGAAGACGGCAGATATTACCTACAAGCTGATGTTGATAGACTCAAAGACTTCTTATTCTCAAGATTGTCTGTAGGTCAAGGAGGCAAGGGATGTATAAGTCTCTATGAAGACCTCCCTGACGCTCATAGAATGTTTGCGAATCAAATCTGTGAGTCTGAATATCCTGAGCCTGTATCTGCAAAAGGTATTGAGAAGAATAAATGGCTTGAGAGAGATGGCAGACCTGACAACGACTGGTTTGACTGCTGTGTAGGTCTGATGGCCATGCTCTCTTATCTAGGTGCAAACGTCCCATTGACAGAGATAGTTGATCAAGTTCCTTCCAAACCAAGAAAACTCTCCGCTATACGCCGTCAAAAGATGGCAGCCAAAAGATAAGACAGGAGAACTCCAATGGCACGAGGTATGAGATGCCCAAGTTGTAACTGTCCTCGTTACAAGCTTATACGTACAGGTAAAATCTCTTATAAGTATTTCGGAGTTGTGAAAACTGTATTCCGACGAAGATACGCATGTGAGCATTGTGGTCGCCGCTGGTGGTCGAATGAATTACCTGAAGAAGATATAGAAAAACTTATAGAAGAATCCGAAGATTGGGAAGATTAGCTTCGATCGACGAACCGCAGCCCGCTGCGATTTTATTCTATTGCTAAACCCTAGCCACGTCGGAAATATTAAAAGTGTCTTTTGGCGTTTTGGCTTGGGCTCTGAGTGAGTCATCACTTTCCGGCACAGATTGCGGTGGCTCACTCTCCCGCCCAGAGATCGTGGAATCAATCTTTGGAGATAGCATGGCAACGAATGAAGAGATTGATGAGCTAGTCACTGCTCCTAAGAGAACTACAACCGAAGAAGGTACAGTTGAAGAACGCACTACCCGAGAATTAGTTATCGGTGATCAGTATAGTGCGACGAAGTCTAATGTCGACTCGTCTCCTTGGGGAATCCGATTTGCCAAGACTCGTCCAGGTAATGCTCTTGGGGATGGCTAGTAATGTCTAATATCTTGGGACCTGACGGACAACCTTATGAATCTCGTGAAGCCGTTCTGGCTCAAGAGGTTCAGTCCTTACGTCGACAGATCATACGTGGTAAGTATGATGCAGCAGCAGATTCTTTAGAAGGTCAAGCTCATTGGCTACGAGCAGATCATCTTGATCCTCATGCTGCTGCAAATCCGACCGTAAGACGAAAGTTGCGGTCTCGTAGCCGGTATGAGATTCTTGAGAATAATCCTTACCTCAAGGGTACAATCTTAACGATAGCTAACGATTTTGTTGGAGGGGGTCCAAGACTTAAGATTACTGATAAGAGACTCTCTAAGAAAGCCAAGCAGATTATTGAACTGAAGTTCAAGATGTATGCAAAGGCAATTAAGCTTCGTAAGATGCTGTGGAGGATGCGGTTAGCCAAGATCGTTGATGGTGAAACCTTTGCAGTCGCATATATCAACAACAAACTAAAACATTCGGTTAAGTTGGCTTATCATATTGTTGAAGCTGAGAGGATCTCTTCAGCAGGGATGTTTCCACAAAGAAATCCCAAAGTCAATGAGATTGATGGTGTACGATTTGATAATCATTTAAATCCAACAGAGTACAGATTACTTCATAGGCATCCTGGCAGTCAACACTTTACTCAACTGACTCCTAAAGAGTCAGACGGTGTATGGATCAATCAGAAAGCCATTATCCATTGGTTCAGGCAAGATAGAGGTTGGCTGAGAGGGATTCCTGAACTAACTCCTTCACTCCCTCTATGTTCCCTACTTCGAAGATATACTCTTGCAATAGTTCGATGGGCTGAGGGAGCTGCTTCAGTAACAGGTGTCTTAGAAACTGAAGCTCCAGCAGGTGTAACGGGTAGGAATTCAGATGGATCAATCATGCAAGATGATCCGTTCGACACGTTCCCTATTGAACGTGGTATGTTGATGAACTTACCGTGGGGATATAAGTTTCATCAGACCCAATCTGTCCCACTAGGTGTTCAATATGATGAATTTGTAGGTGCTGTACTTCGAGAGATCACAAGACCTGCTCTGACGCCTTATAACATTGCTACAGGATCTTCTAAAGACAGCAATATGGCTAGTTCAGTAGTTGATCAGCATCTTTATAAAGGCGGTCAACATGCTGAAAGATTCGATTGCGACACAGAAGTCCTAGAACAGATCGTTCAGAACTGGTGGGAACTAGCAACTCGAACACCTGGCTATTTTGAAGATGATTTATTAGGAGAGAGATCATTCCTAAGTGCCTTCCCATCGATGATGGATGAAGTACCCGTATATGAGATGGGATGGGATAATATTGGGTTGGATCATACAGATCCTTCTAAGGTTGCGAAGGGTATCGAGACTCTAAGCAACTTGAATCATATGACTGACCGGGATATTCAACAACGTATCTTCAATAGAGATGTAGAAGATTGGAGAGATGAAGTACGTGAAGATATTGAATTCAGTCAAGAGATAAATCCTGAACCTGTTGAAGAACCAAGTCCAAGCAATTCTAACAGCGGTGAAGATGATGGCTAAGCGATTTAATCGTACTATATATTCGACTCGTAATGGTAAAACTGAGAAGCAATTAGTCTGCAAATCCAGTTCTAAGGATCTCGTTATCCCATCTGGTATGATCTTAGCAGGCCAGCAGAAGGTTGAAGAAAGTGATGAAGATGACGAGGATAAACCCGCTAAGTTTTACTTATTGGCAAATACGGGTGTTCCTATGGATCTTGCAGGTTTCTTTTGGCCTGTTGTCATTAACATCAGAGGAGCCAAATTCGATAAGAGTCCTACTCCTGTTATTTATGATCACGACACTGCTCAACGAATTGGTCATACTACGAAACAATCCAAAGTACTCGAAGGTAAAACAAGAAAGTTAGGACCCGATACAGTACAAGGACCTGCAATAGTTGCAGAAGGAATTGCTTCATCTACATCAGAAATTGCCCAAAGCTACGTTCAGGATTCTCGTAGGGGGTTTCCTTTTCAGGTTTCCGTAGGATCAACTATTTTAGAAGCTTCCTTCATTGAAGAAGGAGAAAAGGTCACGGTCAATGGTAAGACCTATACAGGACCTCTAATCCATGCTGAGAAGACTCTCATCAGAGAAGTGACTATAACCGTTTTAGGTGCAGATAAAGATACTACAGCCCGTATCGCTGCCCATAACTCTCTTAGAAAGGATGATGCAATGAACTTTGAACAGTGGCTCGAAGCGATGGGCTTTAAGCTGGAGGATCTAAACGAGACGCAACAGAACAGCCTCAAGGCTCAGTATGATCGTCAACAAGCAGGTACACCTGGACTGGATATTGATACTAATACTCCAGAGCCTGGAAATGTGCCGACTCAACAGGTAACTGCTCAGGCACCTCAGCAACTACCATCCTTCAATCCTTTAATCCCTAATCCGCTACAGGCATCCCAATCTCAAGTACCAGGTCCTGCTCCCAATGGAGGAACTCAGGTTACTGATCCTAATCAAATCGTGCAAACAATGATGAATTCCATGAATGAATCCATGGCAGCTAATCAAGCACGATTGGACGGGATTAATACTCTGTTTGCTCAACATTCAGGTGTTCAGAAGGTCACACACAACGGTCAAGAGATGACCGCTGCTGACTTTAAGACTCTGGCAATTACAGCTTCGATGCCTACGACAGAAGTTGAGCTGACCTTGCTTAAAGCAAGTTATCCTCAATCTGGTGGTCCGTCTGCTCCTGCTTTCCATATGGTTCCTCAAGCTGAGGATCTAACTGAACAAGCGATTGCTTGTGCTATGGTTCGTCAGACTGGACTAGTTCCCGCTTCTCAAGAGCAAGAGTGGTCTGGAGAGAACTATGGTTGGGAGCATTTTTACGATGACAAGACCCTGGAAGCTTCAGATAATCCTCATATCCGTGGTATCTCTCTTCATCAGCTGTTTGATATGCAAATTCGTGCAGCTGGTCATAGCTTCCACGGTAATCGTAGGTCTGATGCCTTTATCAAAGCAACTCGTGATGCTATGTTGCATCTACGTGCTAACGCTTCAGCATCTACTACGTTGGAAATCACCAACATCTTTGATGATGTAGCTAACAAGATGATGCTTGCATCATACTCAGCTGTGAATACAACGTGGCAAGAGATTGCCCATGTACAACCTGTTACTGACTTCAAAACTCATAACATGTATCGACTAATCTCCAAAGGCTCTTATTCAGTCGTTGGAACAGATGGTCAGTTGACACATGGCGGGTTCGAAGATCAGAAGTACCAAGTATCAGCTGATACCTATGGTAAGATCGTTGGCATGGATCGTAAGAAGATGATCAATGACGACATGTCTGCCTTCGCTGCGATCATGAATCTGCTCGGTGACGAGGGTGCTAAGGCTCTTGAAGAGCTTGTTTACGTTACATGGATGACCGCTCTGGCAACTTTCTATACCGCAGGTAAGTTTAACTACATTAGTGGTGCTGATAGTGATCTAGACATTGATGGTCTAACTAAGATGTTTACGCAATTCAGTAATCAAGTTGATGCTGATAATGCTCCAATCTTAGTTAACCCTGATCGTGTTCTGGTCGGTACTCAAGATCGAGTGATTGCAGGTCAACTCTTCAGTGAATCTGCAATCCGTCCAGTAGGTTCAACTGATAATGATAAGTTTATCAGTAATCCTCACGTTGGAGCCTTGCGTCCTATCGTAACTCCTTATCTCAACAACACTCGACTGAAGCAACGAGTAGATGTAGATAATCTAGGTGCAGCAATTCCTAACCAGAGTTCTCACCAATGGTTCCCATTTGTTAATCCTAACAGTCCAATGGGTGCATCTATCAACGTAGCTCTACTTAACGGCAACCGTATTCCTGTTCTCGAATCGGCTGATGCTCAATTCGATATGCTAGGAATGAGATGGCGAGCTTACCATGACTTTGGTGTAGGTCTCGGTGATGGAGTCCTATCAGCAATGTCTAAGGGACAAGCTTAATCGTCCATGGAAGGTCTGCTATGACCTAGGCTCCTAAGAGAGACACACGGCATTTTGCCAGTCCTTACCAGGCTCTCTTAGGAGTCTTTAATAAATCCGACATATTCCCCTTATATAAGGAAAACTGACAATGGCACAAGCCAGGTTTGTTCGTGGAAATCCCAACTTCGTACGATTCAAGAGAGGAACTGCGATTACA
Source organism: Epimenia babai (assembly GCA_011762755.2). Taxonomy (NCBI): domain Eukaryota; kingdom Metazoa; phylum Mollusca; class Solenogastres; order Cavibelonia; family Epimeniidae; genus Epimenia; species Epimenia babai. The sequence continues at coordinate 14,636 of WURV02043232.1, read as the reverse complement.
GCAGGTGAAGTAATTATCACTGCTGATGTAGTAGGCATTGCTCATAACAACTTTGAAGCTAATGAGGAAGCTAATCTTTCCATTGGTCCAGGTGTTTATGAGTCTGTCTGCGGTGAAGCAATTGCTGTTGGCCTTGATGTTGGTTGGGATGACAGTGAAGATAAGCTACTACTAGATAGCAATGGGAACAGCGATGCTACTGTAGGTAGTATGAATCTCGTTAACGCAGCTACTGCTGATGGCGATATCCGAGAATGGGTCTTTAACGGACGCGGTTAATCTAATACCCGTAGGTGGGGGAACTGAACGTACCATCTCTTAGGAGAAGTTCAGTTCCCTTTTTTACATCTTCACTACTATCTAGGATACCAGCAGGATGGGAAGTAATGATTGGAGAGATGATCGAAAGTTAGTACTACATCAGTTAGAACAGCAAGGCAATGATATTGAACGTATAGAGTCAAAGATTGAGGTTATTCATGACGATATCCTGACTCTTAAAGTAAAATCCTCAACATGGGGAGCAATCGCAGGCGGAACCATAGCAGCGATCATTACTATCATTGCAGCCATTCTCCAGAATTAATATCATGCCTTACAGCTATCAAGAACGTATCAAGAGGAACGCACAACGGTTTGGAGGAAAAGATAGCGAACAAGATGGTGTGAATATAGAGACTGTATCTTACACTCCCATTGGTGAGTTAGCTATCACCGGCCTAATCATGAGTCCGATTATGAGAAGGCCAGATAATGATTCGGAAGCACCCGTAGATATATCTTACGATAGACAATGGTTTGGAGTAGATACGAGTGTCCTAGGAACAACTGAGATTGACCCCCCTGATACAGTGATCTTTACTCCTATACTTCCTGAGGTTGGAGATCTGATCACACGATCAAACGGAGAAGTCTACGAAGTAGTCCCTGAAGGGCGAGACTCTCCTTGTTTCCAATACGTCAATTCTAGTCGAGAGCGTATTATCATCCACACACAAAGAAGGTAGTCAAAATGAAGTCTCTATATTTATTCTTAGCACTAATTATCAGCCAACTCTTTACTAACCTGGTATCCGCAGATGAACCTCTGAGAGATATCCAAACTTCTCTCATGAAGATCATCCGATCAATTCATGAGATTAGACAGATACCTGAACCTGTGATCTATCGCGGGGTTCTTGACATGGAAAAACTCCCAGATAGTATGGATCTCAATCAGAAATGGGAAAGAGTTAGGGAGCTATTAGTTAATAACAAATCAGTCTATAAGATTGTATTTCCGGGAGGAACTCAACTCCTGAAGAGAAGACTCCTATTCGCTGAAGCAGGAGAACCTCGAAAGTTTAGTCAACTCTTCAGAAACATGACGATTACTGGACGACGTGATACAGTCATCACATGGCATCAAGATGCAGAAGATACAGTCATGTTTGAGATACCTGTGATAACGAACATGACTATTGAAAACTTCTCTCTAGCGGGATTCAGCTGGAAACCCTCTAAGCACGATATACCTGGAGATCTGCCCTATATCATCAGGGCTGGATGGGAATGGAATTCGAATACTGCCAGAGATATTACTATACGTAATGTTAGAACTTCTGATTTCTCAAAGGAAGCTGTATTCGGCTCTTGCTTAGGACCTGACATTACTAATCTGCATATAGTCGACTGCTATTCATCTAATAGTGATGGAGCTTACAAGTTAGTAGGGGCAAATTTAGTATCTGTATTCCAGAATGTTCAAGTAGGTTCAGGTAAGAGACATAATACTCATGGATGGTACATTGAGAATTGTGTTCCTAGATTCTTCGGAGACAGTCATCCTACGAGACCTAAGCCTACAGATTGGGAAGGAAATGAATTAGATCTAGACTTCTGTGATACATACCATTTTAACAATCGTATCTTCGACGATAAGAAGAGATCTAAAAATCATCCAGATTTCGATCGCAGTACAGCAAAGACAATTGGAGGAGGACCCGATACAACTCTCCTGCACTGTTTAGGTACAATGTCTTCAACTAGAGATAAAGTACCTCAACCAATGATCATCCTCAAGGGAGGTTTCATCAAAGTTCACGGGGGATTTAGGCTTGAAGGTCTATACGCATCTATGGTTAGAGAAGAGCCTCTAACTCTACTCATAGATGATCCAAGTACTCCAGAGGATGAAAAGAGTAATAATCTAAATTTCCAGAACGGAAGATTCTGCGTAGAGTTGTTTGGGGTGACCACTGCATGGCCAAATGTCCCAGCCTATGAGCCTATCAAGGAGGGATGTAGATGGATTATACGAGATGGGTCCTACGCCAATCATAAACTTCCCACGCTACCTAAGATCAAGTACTACGGCAGCGTCCACCGTCAGTAACTTCCTCCCAGAAATAGTGGAATCAGTCCTTTTAATAAATCCGACGTAATACTCAAGGGTGCTGTAATGGCTGAATTATTTCGTTACAATCTTCAAGGAAATCTAACCAATGAAGTAGGAGGGGGTCCAACTCTTACAGCTGAGGGAGGATTTGATATTGCATCTGATCAGGTCACTGGTCCAGGAGGAATCTATCCTAATGCTGCTAACTTTGACGGAGTTGATGATGCCTTACGCTTGTCAGCCGAGGAAACTTTGACAGGTGATTGTACGATCGGATGTTGGGTGCAAGGTAAAACACTAGGAGACTTTTCAGTTTGGCTAGGAGGTAATGCTACATATTCAAGATTTGGTTACAAGAATGACGTAACAAATTTCTCAGTAGGTACAGCTGCCGCAGGGGCTTTTGATCTAGTGTATGACTATAATGATCTCTCGTGGATTCATGTAGTGTTTGTACGTAGAGGATCAGATTTCTATTACTATATCAATGGAGTGGAGCAATCTGCGACGGTTGCATTAACAGGAGACTTGCCCATTGGATTTATTGCCCGTGATAACTCGAACAATAATTATCATGGAGGAGCTTTAGCTGGGGTATTTGTTGCGGATCATGCCTTTACAGCAGGAGAAGTTAACACAGACTATCTATTAGGTCTAGATGATTCTCCTTCATTAGCTATTGTACGGCCTGCTGCAAATCAAATCTATCAAATGAATGAAGTAGGATCTTACCAGCCTGAATTTGCCGTAGAATCTTCGAGTGGAAGTCTAGAATACAGCTTTGATGGAAGTACTTGGGTTGCAGCAGACGAAACAGCAGGTACAGTAATAATAGATGCTCCTAAGGCTGTATCTCTATTCAAGACAGAATTTCTGAATGAAGGATGGCATACGCTAAGTGTAAGAGAAACAGGGACTCCTGGAACAGTTGTGACCAGGTCTTTTGGTGTAGGGGATGTACTAATTGTAGTAGGTCAGAGTAACGCACAAGGGCAAGCAACGGCTCCAGTAGCAACCGTAGTACCGTCAGGATCTCCTGGAGCTTGGTATTTTAATAGATTCTTAACTCCAGGAGATCCTTGGAAAGCAGTTGATGAAGTTGGAACAGGTCCCGTATATGATGATACGAATACAACCCAATTCAGTGCATGGCCTGTAGTACTTAACAAATTGATGGAACAACATCCCAATAGGCCGTTCGGAATTGTTTCAGTACCTACTGCTGGCAGCGATATATTTGGTGATTGGATAGATGATGGATCTTCCGCTTTGGTATGGGCTCGTCATGGTATAAGAGCCGCAGGTTTGAACTCCGGAAAACTGTTATGGTGGCAAGGAGAATACAATGCAGGATCATCTCAAGCCGCATTTACACCTGCTACAATGAAGGATGCACTGGTTCAATTGAGAGTTGATTTGAATGCCGTATTAGATGAGCCGGGTCCTATGTATGTGACTCAGATTCAGACTCTTGCAGGTGGAAGTTTTGATCTAACTAATTTAGATAACACTCGACAAGGACAGTATTTAAGCTGGTTAGAGGATGGTATTCGGCAAGGTCCTATATTCCACGACGTAAACTGGATAACTGATCAAGTACATTATAAGACTGTTACTGAAGTGAATCAAGTAGGAGATAGATGGTATCAAGCCTTACAAGATAGAGGAGCTTTTCGAGTATCCATTGCACAGGCAACGATTACTAGTACTCAGATTAATCTGAATTACAGTAGAGTTCTTGACCACACTGTTACAGCTCCAGATGCAAACGATTTATTTGAGAGTGATTTCTCAGTGCAAGTAGGTATTGATTTAGATAGTATGAATACCTTGAGTAGCGGGTCTAACAAAGCAGTATTGAATACGGATGCTGCAATTAATGGTAGTCAGACTCTAACTCTAGATTATGCTAAAGGTGAGACGGGCAGAGATAATAATGTAATCTATGATGAATTTGGCATGCCCGCTCCTATGCAATTGGATATTCCAGTTACGTTATTAGTGGCTGTTTCAGGACTGACGCCTAACCCGACTACAGGGCACAAATCTCTACTAAAGATTAATACTAATGATGACTATGATCCTGCTGTTGTAGTTACTATAGGTAATGTGACAGACGTATCGATGGATGACGTGAGCATAGGAATGGCTGAGCTGAAGAGACGTGCTAACGAGTACACTAAGAATCTCCCTAGTTTGTTTAATGCCTTCAAGATCTCATTCCAATTGATTCATGGTATTGATATTACCGTCTTTAATTTCTTGAGACAGAAATTCTTCTCTGGGATTCCCTTTGAGATGACCATAGAGATGTACACAAATGGAGAAGGTCTAAAATTTCCAGTTATCTTAGAAAACTTCCCCTGGAATCAACCTCTAGAGGAAGTAAACATGCACGAATGTACCGCTGCTCTAGCTTACTTTGTACATGATGGTTCAGAAATTGACGTTACTCAAATAGCGGCTAGTTAATAGAGGATAAATCATGCCACTTATCCATCATTATAAACTTGATGAAACAACGAGTACTACAGTCGCTGCTGACAGTGTAGGTAGTGCAAATGGTACTTATACAGTTGTAGATCCTTCGACTGATAGTATTGCAGGTGCTGCTAATAATACAGGATCTGCAATCCAGTTCAACGGAGTGGATACATATGTTGACGTAACGACTGGAACTCTTACGTTTCCTATGACAATAACAGGATGGATAAATCCTACAAATCTAGACAGTAAAGTCATTGTGGGATTAACAAATGCACCTGCCTCGTTTGTAGGTGTTTCAATATTAAACAGTAGACTAATCGCATATTTAGGAGCAGATAACTGGCAGTACGCTAATTCAGGTACTCTAACCGCCGGACAATGGCAACATTTCGCTGTTGTCTTTTCTACTAAAGACGCTGAAGACGCGACCCTCTATATTAATGGGATAGACGTTTCAAGTGGTTCTAACAAAGTAGGACCTGCATTTTCTCCTGACGGAATCAAGATAGGTACAAGGTATAATGCAGGAGGGAATTTCTTCAGTGGAGGTATTGATGATGTCCGTCTATATGACCATTCATTTACAGCCAGTGAAGTTTTAGATTTATACCTTGAATCGTTAGGTCCCGCAACATTACTTGCTCACTATAAACTAGATGAGAATGGATCTACTAAGGGAGTTAGTCTATCGGAAGCTGCCAATCCCAGTACGAATACTTCATATGAAGGAGACGGATTCTGGAGAATCAATACTCCAGGGACTTTTGCAGGTTTGACTTTAGCAGTCGGACAAGATATATCCCATACATACGATATCACAATCGAAGTTACCGAGATTACTGGGGATATTCGATTTGGAAATGTTGGTACAACAATCAGCACTGTAGGAACGCATGTTTTAACGGATCAACCGATCAACGATTCAGATGTCGTAATCAAGAGAAACATTGGAGCAGCAAATGCAAAGTTTAAGGTCTTATATTTCCGAAATATAACAACAGGTGATATTCTCTCTGATCAGATTTACACTCAACGAGTAGATAGTACTGTCTATCTTGCAAAGGATTCAGTCGAGGATAGTATAGGAGATTTTGTAAACTTAGATCCTACTACGAATTCGACTACTGGAGCGACTCCTAATACAGGAACGTCTAAGCTATTTGAAGGCACTGAATACGTTGAAGCAGTTGCGTCGATATCTGCACCTTTTACTGTAGCAGCTTGGGTAAAGAATACATCGCTTGCCAGTTCTACCGTAGTACTAGGTCTAAACGGATTATCTGGAGAATTTGCAGGGTTATCATTCTTGACAAGTCGTCCGATTATCTACTTGTCATCTACGAACTTTATGTACGGGGATATAGGTAGCGTTATTCAAGATGAGTGGGCTTTCCTTACAGCGACATGCCCTGACGGAAATGCTTCTAATGCAAAGATGTACGTTAATGGAATAGATGTAAGTTCTGGTTCCAGTCATACAGGTTCTATATCAGATACTACTCTAATACGAATAGGTAGATCAATGACAGGTAATAGAGAGTTCAATGGTGCTATAGATGATGTAAGACTTTATGATCGTGTATTGCTTGAGAGTGAGATACTGGAACTATATGAAGACTTGAAGAAATCAAAGAAACGTAGAGGACTAGCAAATAGAAGAATTAGATTGGGGATATGATGACCGAGAATACAGAAAATCTGAGTTTAGCTGAACTACTCCACCTGCATGATAATCCTAAGACTATAATGTCTCTCCAGACAGGACCTGATGATGCTATTCAGATTTACACTCGAAAACAACTAGCTGATAAAATTGAAGATCTAAAGGGACAAGCACATTTTATAGATAATCTATTTACAGTAGAAGAAACTTGGTTACCTCGTGAAGAATATCAAAAGCTGTCAACAAACCATGCTAACGGTAAATTGTATCTTACCTGTAAAGCAGTCACGGAAGGGAACAATAAGAACAGAGGTCCAGCCTTAGTTACCAGAGAATACGAAATCCTGCTCGGTTATCAGAGACCCAGGATAAACACAAAACAGACTACAGATATTGACGCTCATATTAACTTAATTGATCAAATCTACGAAGTATGTCGTTCAATGAATTCAGAGGTTGAAGGACGTCAGTATCAGTTTGTACGTAACGAAGCCTTAGTAGATGAAAATGGCATACCTTTTGACTTTACATCTTTGCAGTCTAATAATCTCTTAGAGGTTTATTGGAGTGCAGTTTACAATACCACCTTAACAACATCCGTACCATAAACTTCACGTTAGGAGAAATAAAATGGCACAAGAACCAAAAACTGGTCACAAGTGTAAACTGTATCGTAATACGGGCACAGTGGCAACTCCCGTATGGACTATCGTAGATGAGATTGGAGATGTTAGTATTCCAGATCTCACACGTGGACTAGCTGAGCTGAAGAGACGTGCTAACGAGTATACTAAAAACTTAGCTTCTCTCTTCCAATCTATCTCCATTGAGTTTAACTTCATTCATGGATTAGACTCAACGACCTTTACAGCTTTACGTACAGCATTCTTTGCTGGTACTGTTGCTGAGTATGCTGTTATGGATGGAGATATTTCAGTCTCAGGTAATGAGGGTCTACGTATTCCTTGTCTTGTTGAAAACTTCCCTTGGAATCAACCCTTAGAGGAAGTGAATCAACATGACATTCGTTTGAGTATTGGCTACATGACTGAATCCAGCACTGAAGTTGATCCTTCATGGCTGGTAATCGCATAAGCTAATAAATCCGACGGAATTCTTCCCCGCCCTTTAATATAATGTAAGGAGTAACCAAAATGAGTAAAACCGATGAGTTACTAGAACGTATCAACAAAATGAACAGCGGAGAGGTTATTGAAGAGCCTGCTGGTGTTGAAGTTGTTGAGAATGCCACAATCAAATTAACTGTAGGACAATTAGCAACCGCAGCAGAAGCTAATCCAGAGCATCCTGTGGCAGTTGCAACTAGGAGATCAGTAAAGACGTTGAACCCTTCACAAGAGATTACGATGGATCGAGCAGATGTCCAGGCTCTCTTAGAGAATAAAGAGGTTGTCCTAGACACTAAAATTGAGACAGTCGAAGGAGAGCCTAGAAACGTTACTCGAAAGTCCGTAGGACCTGAACTGTCCGCAGGAAAGAAACCTCCTCTAAAGACTTAGACTACTTATGATTCATCATAATTCATATCCTGATCGTTGGGTGCTCCTGTTCACAGGGTTTCGTCAAACTGAGAAATTCTATGCAGGTATACGTAAGCTCGAAGAAGCAATCTATGGACGAATTGCTTCGACAACTACTAGGGTTGAATTACATGGATGGCAATCAGACATAAGTTATCTAGCTGACAGAGTAACTGCACGTCCCGCTGAATGTTCCCCTCCAAGAATTGATCTAGTTGGATATTCTTGGGGAGGGGCAACAGCAGCGGCACTCGCAGAAGAATTTGAGAGAAGAGGTTATCAAGTAAATACCCTAGCCTTGTGTGATGCTGTCTCTAGAGGACCCATTCCATGGATTTCTATTAGGTCGCTCTTAGGACCAAATATCAGTCTGATCCTTCCTAGGAACATTGACTATCTAATAGGATGGAGACAGATCACAAAGGGCCTGACTAATTTACAAGGAAGTAAGATCACACCTCATACCAGAACTCGATGGGTTATTCCTGAAGTAATCTTGAGTACCGTACCTCATGAATCAATGGACGAACAGCCTAAATTTTTAAGGACTGTACTCAACCATTTATGTCCTAATACAAAGGAGACAAACGTATGCGATACTTAGCACTAGCTGTACTCTTGATCCTCTTAACAATTCCAGAATCAAAGGCTCAACAACCGGCCTTACACATTGTCAACGCTCAGCGAGCTGCTGTCGGGATCTATCCTCTAATATTAGACCCGAGACTACAAGCACATGCCGAGGCAGAAATGGCTGAGATGTTGAGAAGAGGTAAATTCTCGGGACATTTAGATCCTGTCAAGAGAAATCGAAGACGTCAAATCATAAGTAGAGTGACTCCATGGTCTGGATCTAAACCAGGTACCGGAGAAGGTGTGGGTTATAGAACAGTAAATCAAGATCCTTATGGTTACAGGTTCTATACATGCCTTCAGGCAACTAGAAAGCATAAATACGCAGGAGCAGCCACAGGCGTAGTAGGTGACCAGCGTATGTATATAATGTTAGTCAAATAGTCTAATCCCCATTCTCTGGGCAGAGAGAACCCCTGTAGTCAAGGAGAGTAGTCATGTTAAACAAGATTATCACACTGTCAATCGCCGTATTAATCTGCACAAGCGGTAACCCTCAACCTGTTGCAGATGCAGGTCCCTTTAGAAATCTGTTAGATCGAAGGGCTAGTAAACGAGTACAGAATTCTAACAGCAATCAACAATGCCGTCCTGGAGAGCCTTGCTACAACAACAACAGCAATCTGTCGATAGACCCTAAATCAGGTTCCATTGATACTCCAATGAATTGGACACCAAATCTGACAGGTCCTACAGGACAACCTCAGACAGTAGAGTCTGTCCTTCCCCAGACAGTACAGACTCTAACTGAACAACCGATTGCAACTCAAGCCCCTATCATCATCCAGCGACAGCTTACTCCTCTCCCAGAGAAAGGGGAAGTAATCCTAGAGTCTGTTTGGAATCAGAGAGATCTGTCGAGTGTAGAAAAGAAACTAGCTCTAGTTGAATCTAAGATTCAAACTAAGCAAGTAGAACTTCAAAGTCTGAAGAGTGAGAAATTACAATTAGAGCAAGAACAGCTAGCTTACGTAGAAGAGCAAAGACTACAGCTAGAACACGATAGGGAAATACAGAAGCTTGAAATGCAGCTGAAAATTGAAAAATTGGAAATTGAAATGCAACGAGCAGCTGCTAAAGCAGAAAAGAAGATTGCGGCATTAACTACTCGTAAAGTCGAACTCGAAAGAACAGCGGGTTCAGAGTAGTTTAATAAATCCGACGTAGTCCCCTAACGTAGTCAACGAGGTATTAGTTATGACATTGCTTAAAGGATTAATTGACCGAATCAAAGAAGGAAGGATACCAACAAGATCAATTAGAAATTTAGAGAATGCCCGTTGGTGGATTCGCAGATTCGGATGGCATCGGTTATTGATGAATTCCAATGGTGAAGGAGTTGTTAGAGGAGTTGATGTTGCTAATCTCACTGATGATGTTATAAGTGATCTGATCAGACAAGTTCAACTACGTAATGGATTGCCCGAAACTGGAATACTAGATGTTAGTACTCAAGCCTTCATGAGTTTGCCTCGATGCGGTTGTCCTGATTTTCGGAGACGACCTGGATCAGTAGGTCCTAAGTTTCACGATGAATGTAAATTGAATTTAGGAGTCTATGCAGATTTCTCTGGTCTAAAAGGTATCAATACTTTGACGGCTAGAGACCTTTGGTTCGAATCTCTCAAACTGTATGAACAGAAAGTCAATGTTGCATTTCATATGGTCTCTCGAAAGAGTGAAGCAATCATTGAAGCTCATGTAGGTCCTGCTGATGCTGGCGTACTTGCTTGGATGGAAGTATATGATGGTTGTAGAGGTCAACATGCTAGTCGTTACAACAAGGATGTAATTTGGGATAGAGATTTATTCTTTGGCACTGCTGTACATGAAAATGGTCATGGTATGGGAGTAGAGCATTCACCACGAGGAGTCCAGTCAATTATGGCTCCCGTACATGATCCATCGATACCAGCTGTAATAGATCAGTGGTTGTTGGATCAATTAGTTCCAAGGTACGGTAAGAGAATGTCGGAACCTGACGTACCTAGTAGTCCCCCTGATTCCGGCGAAGGAGATGATCCTGTGTCTGCTGGTGGTATTATTGCTGCATTGCCTCCTGAATTCTGGGCAAAGTTATTTGAGATCCTAGACAAGGTTCTTGCTAACTGTGATACAGAAGAGGAAGCAGTTAGACAATTGAGAAATCCTCGAAGAGCTTCTCGTATTGTTAAGACTCATTTATGGCGTGAACGTAATGAGAATGATTTTGGCCGCACTGAGAGAAATGCAGCTGCTGCCCATGTTCTTAATGAGTTAGCAAACTCGACTGAAGAAGAACGAGTCGAGTACGTGCAGATGGCTCGTTCAGCAGCTTAGTGAAGAAAGCCTATAGCTAAAGACGCCTAATTATTACTTGAAGATTCACTCTTCACATTCACAGAAAGAAGGTTTAAGATGTTACCTAAGAAGATTACAATCGCTGCTAGTATGGTATTGATGTTGGGTATGGCATGTTATGCAGCCGCAGGGGATCAAGCTTGCACAGAGAATGTTGTGGTTCAACAGTCTCTAGCTCCTGAGATCCAGTATCAAGCTTATACAGTTGAACAACGAGTTGCCCCTACCCAAGGTCCTGCTCGGGAAGTTGAGAACGACAGGAAATTTCTTGCTCGATGGCGTGTACGTAGGGATACTCTGAAGCAAACTAGGGATTATCGACGTGGCGAGATTAACGCCGTATTGCTGAGAGATGCAGATACAGTTCAGACTCAACAGATGAGAGCTGTGCAGTGTCAAACAGTGGCTGTAAAGCCTGTACGGCAGTATCAACAAGTACCTACAACATCCTATGAGCAGAGAACAGTAAGAGTTCCTGTTACAACATATGAAGAACGGACTGTGGAGGTTCCGGTTACGACATACCAACTTAAAGAGGTCCAAACTTGTGATCCTGTAGTCCAGCCGAGAGTACTACAGCAATCTCTAGTTCCTGAGCCTGCAACCGCTATTGGTATTGGATCTTAACTAGAACAATAAGTAGTCAACACTAGAGTTCCGAGGCTCTATCCCTCATATTCGCTTGGGTACTGACTACGCCCATACAACCGTGAAGGTGAAGCGAGAGGGATAGAGTCCTTATTTATAAAGGTAGTCAACAATGAACAACGGAATCGAACATAAAGATCTCACATTCGTAGATATGAATGGGAATACATGGGATCTAAAAATTAACATGGCTATTGCACTAGTCGTAGATAAATCAGACTTTAGCGTTTTATCAGATTTAGAGTTCAGCTTTATTGAGCCTGGTAAAGAGTTTTTACAGGAGGTCTATGCTAATGTTCCCTTCTCTATGGCATTAATTTGGGCTATAGTTCAAGGTGATCAAGTAGAAACGAATCTAGTAAAGCCTGCTGCTCTTACAATTCATAATGATAGTCCTGATAGGACTCACGAAAATCTGCTAGCAACAGCAGCTGCACTGAAGAATGATGAAACAATTGATTGGGAATTAGAGTTTATCAAATTAATTGATGGGGATGTCTTGCAAGCTGCAAGAAAATCGCTTATGCAGGCCCTAGCGGATTTTTTCCCGTTGCATCGGATCGCCTTATTGCAATTCATCAACCAGATCGACAAGATGACGCAGATGACGAATCTTCAGATGAACTCAATTCTTCCCGAGTTGGGAGAACACATGGAGAAAGAAGTTACACAAGCCTGCAAGAGAATGCGAAAAGGCATGCAAGAAGGCAGGTCATTGTCAGAGATTCTTGGAGAAGGATCGATCAATCAATCGCAATCCTAGGATGGGATAGACTCAAGATAGCTAATTACACTCTGAAAGAGGTTTTAAATTATATAGACTCTTATTTATTACATACATGGGATCACACTGCTAATATCTGTTGCATGTTGGATGCAGTTGTTTCAGTCCTGATCAATAGTAATAGTACGAGTGCTAAGTATAAACCAAAGGAGGCTGGAGTATTTCATCCTTACCGAAAGAAGAAACAGGATGGTAAAGTCATAACCAAGAAGAATTTCAAGTCCGCTCTTAAAGGATTTGCAGATATAGCTTTGATAAATAAATAGATGCCTGCTAATAGAAAGAGATTTGGAGGTCAACGTAAACTAAGCTCAGGGTCTGGAAGTTTAGGCAATTCATCATTCAATCTAGGAAGTTTAACACCCAGATTCAATAAGAATCTTTTCAGAAGAGGAGGAATTCAAGTAATACCTCGTGTCAAGTTTGTAGAATTTGACCGATCCATAATCAAGACAAATTGGAAGGCAATTAATCGGACTCCTCTACAACGTAGTGCAAATCTGATACGCATAATTGCAAGACAATCAATCAAACGAAGAAAATTAGGAGGGGCTCCTTCACGAAGAGGGAATCCTCCTTTTAGTCGTTATGGAGAAGGACGTAGAGGTTCCAAAACAGTAGCTCCTAGAACTCCTCCATTCAAGATGATCTTTAATGTCCCTACGATCACAGGGACTGGTCAGATCATCGGAATGGTGGGATTCAAGGCTAACAGTCTTGGAGAATTACCGCCTCCAGGATTACATGAGTTAGGAGGTTTTGCAAAGAGAAGAGTAAAGAATCCTCATGCTTTGAATAATCCCCCTAGAAACAAAAGAGGTCAGTTCAAAAGACGAGTCATTCCTGCTAGAATACGACGATCCGTAAGATATCCTAAGAGACCTTTCATGGTTCCCGCTGTACAAAAAGCACGTACCCGACTTCCAGGATTCTGGAGAAACAGTGTACGACGTGGAGGCATGGGAGGGATTGGTACGAGGGTTGTATAATGATTATAAAGAGTACACTAGTAGAGTTTGAAGAATTAAGAGCTGATCCAAGACCAGGACTAATCTGTTTCTTAGGATCAGATCCTAGTGGCTTAGCATTCATATGTCCCTGTGGCTGTGGTTCAGAAGGATATTTACCCTTAAAACATGATCCCCACGGGCCTAGTTGGGAATTTGACGGTAACAAAGAGCAGCCGACTCTCAAACCGTCTATACAGCGAGTAGGAGGATGTAAGTGGCATGGATGGTTACGTAAAGGTGATTTTGTCACAGTTTAATAAATCCGACATAACTCAACCCCTTCAGTATTATGCCTAGTCGTAGTGGAATCGTAGCTGGACGTGCTTTCGTAATCTTGGAAGCAATCGATAATACTCCTAAAGTACTACGTAGAGTTCAGGCAAACTTCTTCCGAATGGGTGCCCAGTTACAGCAGATGGGTTCTACCCTGATCACACGTTCTTTGCTAGCATTAGCTCCATCTGCTCTATCTACAAAGATCTTCAGCGACTTTGACGACTCTATGAAGAAAGTAGAGGCAAGATCTCAAGGCACAGCAACGGAGATGCAACGAGTAAGAGAACAGGCTAAGTTACTGGGACGCACAACCGCTTTTACAGCTCGTCAGGTAGGAGAACTTCAAGCAATACTAGCTCAACGAGGATTCACAAGATCACAGATATTCAACGCAACTCCTAACGTCTTGAATCTAGCCAGAGCAGCGGGTACAGGAAATAGAGGGCAAGACATATTAGTGTCCGCAGATCTTGTATCAGGTGCATTACGTGCTTTCAAGATGGATGCCAGTGAATCTGCTCGTGTAGCTGATATGATGACGTCCGCTGTGAATAACAGTAACTTCTCTCTAGAGGATTTAGTTATATCGATGGCTAATGCCGGTTCCATCGCGAAGATTTTCAATAATGACCTGTCTAGAACTCTTGCAACCTTAGCAGCTATGCGAGATGTAAACTTAGATCCTTCGATTGCAGGAACAGGTCTACGTAATATCTTCCTGAAGGCTTCTGATGCGAAGGGTCGAGAAAAGTTCAATGCTCAACTTCAAGAGTTAACAGGTTCAACGATTCAATTCGTAGACGCAGCTAAAAACTTACAAGATCCTGCTGATATCTTATTTTCAATCTTTGATGCCGCTAAGAATTTAGGTACCGCT
>WURV02043121.1:0-22292 GCA_011762755.2 Epimenia babai | reverse complement strand
ACTTTTAAGTAGCTACTCTTTACGAGAATGGCATGGCAATTAATCAGGTATTGATCACCATGATCTTTCAACATTCATGATACTTTCAACAGTATGCCATTTGATTAAATAAAGAAGTTTGTGGATATGACTTTAGATGCAGTCTCGATGAGTAGTTCCAATGTCCAATGTTCAAATAACTCATCCATTGGATTGGATAAAATTTGTTTGGACCAGATGTGTTATTCGTCACTCAAGTTTATTTCTTTCAATAGCTATTCAATCAAAGCTTATTGACAAGTCAAGTATATCAGTATATCAAGGTATTTTTCATACCTGTACTGATTCCACACCTTCACTGATTGTATCTCAACAACTTGTTTTAGTCCGTAATCCTGCTTCTTGATAGGCAACTATTGAGAATATGCATAATTACATTTTGCACGCTGACATTTTTTACGTAACGAAGTGCTACACTTCGACATATGCACCGTCTCTTCTCCTGGTCATCCACCAGACATGATTCAGTTATTTGGATTGAAAGACAAGAATGAATTTTCTCCCTGGTGTCAATGGCATTATCTGTCACGTCGTGCGCATATATGTCCAAACTTTAATATTTAAACATCCAAATTAAACCTTAGGTGATATCTTCCTTCTATCTTTCTTCTTCTCTCTATTTCTATCATATACTTTCATTGTCTCTTTATCTATCTATTGATTCACACTGCCAAAGAGCGAGCATTGCTTGAGCAATGGTAATGTTAACTTCATTGCTGTGATGTTATTCGCAGTTTATACTGCTGATTTTTATTTGTTTATTACTTTATGTTATTTTCCATTCTCTATGATTCAGGCATGATACTCTAGCTGCTGTTCTCACGGAAAGTGGTACACGATGTGCTAATGGTTCCCTCAGATGTTCCGAAAAGACACAAGAGTTTCACAGGTGACAGGTGACATCACCTTGTTAGTTGGCCATGTCACCTCGCAATCTGCAAACTGGACCTACCACCAAACATAAACAAGATAATCATTGTCAGGTTAACCCCTACCACACTGACAACGGTAATTCACATTACTATAGCAATACTATTTCGTGACAACAGAGTGCGAAGGGTGACTTGCGCAGAATTTAATCAGTCAGTATTCCACTGAAATAATAATCTGGCTTATGTCATTAAATCACCAATGTTATACCTATACCAAAATCTGCTGCTTGTCTATTCAATGGTTCGGTCTATTGAAATTTATCCCCCGATAACTGAGGGTAATACGACTGTCACTTACTAAAAGAAGTATAAATTTTGTTTTCTATGGTGTTTCTAACATGGCGGCAAATGTCTCATGTCTCTGCATTTCACAAAAAAATATATATCTAAATATTCATAGAAATAAACTTTCCTAAAAAAATTAATGCATCAACTTATCATACATGTGTACCTGTTCGACCACATATATATCACGATGTGGAGTGTGGCACAAAGAGCAATAGTCATCACCTTAAAATATATTGTTTCATAGAGACAGATATTGATTAGAATATCATGATCTCTCTTTAATAGTGTTTTCTTTTCCAGTCTGTGATAGTCGGTGTTTTATCATGTGTGTGAAGGGGACACAATTCTTTCGTGCGTCAGAAAATGATTTATATGTCTGGATAGTTCAAAGACCGCAGTTTAACCTGCAAAAATCTGCCTAATTGTCATTTAATCTGAACAAGCATATCTTTTGCCGATTTGCATATAATTCTTTGAACAATTCACGTATGATGAAACTTTAATTCAATTATACTATTAATTTATGGAGAAATGGTGAATTACAATACATAAATAGTGAGTGCTCATTTTCTAGGTGTTATAACAAGGATTTGATATTCTTGGTCACGGTGTATCTTGATAACCCTTTGAATAATCTCTCAGAGCCTATATGCATTAATGCAGTATGCGTAACTATTGTAGAAAACCACACCAATTAATATTACATTAGTAACGACACGCTTCCAGTTCTTTTCATCTCTCTACATTCAGTGGAATTTATTAAAAATTTGTCGAGTTGCTTTTTAGTCATTTGTATCCTTTTATCTCCGATTTTCAATATGAGTTTATATCATTTGCTATTTTAGGGACTGCTTACAGCTTTTAAGGTATCGTGCCCCGAACCCCATCCCACTGGTTAATAATTGAAAATTTTATCAACTCAGCTGGGACAACCATGCCAAAATCATTACTCAAACGCACTAAAATTCATAATACAGCACAATAAAAGACAGCTCTTCATTGTCCAGTTTTAACAGGTCATCTACAGTGGGTATTTAACCTTTGGCAGCCATGTGAATATATAGGGCTGTAGTGATAGATTTCTATCACCTAACTTGTAGCGGTTCTTTGATATTTTTAGTGGAATTTATTTGAATTTACCGCAGTAGAGAAATAATTTTTGTTAGACACAGTTGCAAAGTCAATTTGTTAGTTATCAAAATACATCAATCATTATAGCAGTTTTTATAGAAAATAAGCTATATTTTTCATAGTATATTTGTAATTTTGTTGCATCATTGATGCCAATGCGTCCAGTAAATTCCTATATTTACCTTCCAAGTGAATCAGACTAAGCAGTCTCTTACATTGCAAATTGTGACGTTCTGTTTCAGCGGATGTATTCGCGTTTCCTACGATATCGTTCCGGTCTGACAGTGGATGATGTCATTATGGTTCGTAGTAACAAGGGAATAGAGAAAAAACATACTCTTAACAAAGTTGACTCCAAATTTGGATGGAGGTGAATTGATTACTCAAGACGATTGACTACCAACATCGTACGGAATTGAGTTAGCATTGCGATCATTTTATCACTGTACTAACTGATGAAGTAAACTGAGTTATCCATCGTTATCCATCGTTAACTGTCAAAGTGCGGGTCACAATGTTAGTCTTATTAATAGTAATGTAAAGGATTGAGGGTGACCCTTTTATATAGACTAACTCGTTTTATTGATCACAAACTTTTACAGACACTGATGAAGCAAAGCTTGGGATCAATGAAGCAAAGTTTGAATCAATGAAGCAAAGCTTGAGATTGATGGAGCAAAGAATGAGATTGATGAAGCAAAGAATGAGATTGATGAAGCAAAGCTTGAGATTGATGAAGCAAAGCTTGAGATTGATGAAGCAAAGCTTGAGATTGATGAAGCAAGCATAAGATCGATGAAGCAAGTTTGAAAGCGATGAAGCAAAGATTGAGATCACTGAAGCAAAGATTGATATCACTGAAGTAAAGCTTGAGATTGATGAAGAAATTAATCTGTACAAAAAGTATATTCTTCGATATTGGATGAGTAACCTATAAGAGTATGTCACGGAGGACTAACATCGAACGACATTGGTTTCATGCCTTCGAGGCTGCGAAGAACAATCCTTCTTCTGTGTAATTCTTTGGTTGGATTTCCCGTTTTCTATTTTCATGATCTATTCTTGTCCGTAGAAAATACAACACTTTTTCTCCCTGTCTAAAACTGGGTAAATTTGAGACTTCTATATAATGTACCCCCTATAACAGGTACGTTATATATTAATATATGGGTTTAATTAATGACATTTTCCCATGGTCAACTATATGGTGTCTATTCGCCTAATTGTGTGTATTGAGTACACTCGTCTTATATTGAGATCATCGAGCGTAACTTAACAGCGAACTCGAATAGTAGAATTATTTCTTTAAGCACGTTTATATTGCAATAAAAACTTATTCGAGAACACTCGAGGGCTTTTGAGTTTGCGTTTATTCATTTTCACTGTATTCCATCAAAGTCGGCATGCATATATTATCGATAGAAAACGCGACAGGAGGGGTATATATACAGTATACAATTCAATATTTTTTGCATTATCCACTTGTTCTTGAGTGGATTCGGATATCATTTATAGTTCATAGATTTATACCTGGTTACATGCGTATATAGAGAAAAATTTAGTCCCTTCATCTCTATTCATAGATATTGCAGAACTCGCCATATTTTTCAATGCTTAATTCTAGTTTTGATATTCACTTCATAAGGGTGTCATATCGTGGAACAGTTCGAATTTTCGAACATTTACAATTAATTTCTATTGCTTTTTGTGATTTAATTTATTAGGGGTCAAGAATCTACTGTTGATGCAAATCAGCGAAATACGAACTTAGTTCACTGCGAAAATTTTTGAGCATTGTAAATTGTACATGGCATCATGCTTGATATATTCAAATCTAGTCAGTTTTATTCGAATTCATTGTAGGAATTATTGTGCCATTCCTAAAACTTTTCGCTTGCCTTTGTCGATGTTGACGTTACATATTTTCACAGTTTGTTTCATTTAGCTTTTCTCTGTTCTTTATCATTGCACTTTTTTATATTCAGCATAATATTAAGGCTATGCAGCTTTCAAACATATACATAAATATATTATTCATGATACTCCGACATCGTGATTATTTGTAAAGCATCCATAAAACTGCATATACATCGAACATTGTCGCTATCCAGAGTACTGACCATCTTACTGACTAGAAATAAACATAAGACCCTTCACCTTTCATTGAAATTGACAAAGACTACATTAAACGTGACCTCTGTCGTATTGCCTTTGTTCTCTTGTGACCCACAGTCCATAGAAATCTCCGTTCTTGACCTTCACACTAATACACCTGTTATGCTATTTACCTGAGACACGCAGGTATTTTAATCTACCTGTAATCAACGATTGGTTGACCGTGCCATTGAAAAGTCATTAAACCATACAAGGATCTATCTTTAATAAAACTAATGAAATAACTAAAAGTATACTTGAATAAAGCGCTTTCAATGATCTCTGAAATTTAATGGCCATATCCATGGGCATTTATTATTGGTTCTATTTATAACTCAGAGGATGTACTTTTGATGCCTCAACACGGATATGTGTGGCATAAAATCTTCACAAAACTAATTATATAAGCATTCGTGTCGATGTGTGTTCGTAATTTTATCAGGTTTCTATAGTACATTGACAATCGTACCACATTTTTCCTAATTCATATCAAAAATTACAATTAATTGTTTCTCATAGTGTCATGTTGACCGAAATTGTGATCCTTCCATTGAATGACTGATAGCCACAGGCATTTCACTAAAATTAAAGATTTAACGGTTTGACTGTACAGTGACATATATATATGTTACTGAGAATGTGTGACTCTGCGATGGATTTAGTTTCGGAATTCATCTTCTTTGTTACTTGGGTTGTTTGGGATATAATATACCCACATGCCTAACTGCCGATACTGTTGATGTAAAGTGGACTGGCATCAGCCCCAACCTAATGTAGATTCATCTTCTAGCCCCAACATCATTCAGACACATCTACTAGACCCAACATGATACAAATAGATATCTACTCACCCCAACATGATATAAATACATCTATTATTAGCCCCCGCAATGATACAGACGCACTCACTAGTCCCAACATGATACAGACACGTATACTAGCTCCAACATAATATTGACACATGTACTAGCCTCAACATACTGTAATACTGGCATATTTACAAGACCTAACATAGTAACCACAACACGATTCAGACACACCACTAGGCTAGCCTCTCTTCACGATCTCATCTCCTTTCACATAAGCATAAAACCTAGCATTTTTCACAGAGTATGTCAGCATTCAGACACGGTCAGCTTGGATCGATAATATTTCATAAAAAAGATCGCTGAATGACCTAACCCACCAATGCGTTCAACTGTCCCAGCCAATGTTTGTTTCACAGTTAAATGCTGGCCTTTGGTGGCATGATTCCTAATATTGTAAGATTTTACCTTTATATTTCAGCTAAATGCTGATCAAACGAGGAGTTTCTTTAAAAATAAAAAACTGTGATCGCCAGCAATTCGTTCAAATAGTCCTTTTTATAAAATTACCAGGTAGAAAGCTATCATGTATTTCCTATGAATATCGATATCTAAGATTATCTGTAGGTGATTTTTTTCTGGTAATTATTAGGGGGTCTACGTCAAGTTCCTGTAGAGGAATTTGCATCACATTCACTAATGCCAATATTGCACAAATAGTGGTATGTGATACAGGCAAAGAAAACCTCGAATGATACCAATATTTATAAGATAAAGTCGTGAACGTTTGTCTCGTGAAAGGCAGTATTTAGGTAACATTAACGAATGTGTACCGTAAAGCTTTCGTTTTGGCGTAAATATCAATAACATGTGATGCGTTGTTACGCTAGATTTATGTCCTTGCGTATCACTCCCACGCATTTCAGACACCGCATTCACACACTCCCCAGCTTTATATTCACATTTCGCGAAGGCAAACACATATTTGTATGAAAAGTGCATTAAGTGGAATTACGCAATAACGCAGTTAGTCTAGTGGTAGGAACACTGGGCTCGTAACCGAAAGGTTGCAGGTTTGAAACCTCCCACCAGTCGACTTTTCTGTGATGTTCTTCAGCTAGTCATTTGTCCCCAATTGTTGTAAACCCGTCTCTAAAATGGGTAGATATCCTTGGCGGGGTGATATGTGAGTGTCGAAGGTATTAGTAATGGCAAGGTTTTTTCGTTGTCTCTTTCGACATCTATTGATACTTGACTTTTGTCTTTGGTCATTTTAGCCAGGATTATGCAGTTATTCGTTGCATGTCGTGCAAGTTGGTTTAAGGGGCGATCTATGATGGCACTGTATCTTTTTCAATATGGACAAATGTCATTGTTTTTATTTTAAACACGATTACTGTATTTCAACATCATTCAGTCCGCCATATCGTACTTCTTGTGATTATTGTAAATTCTGTAATATACTTTTTATGCTTTGTGAGAATATAAGACAGTAGTCTCGTGTTTAATCTTTATTTTTAATTTTAAATGTAGCGGCGTCAACCTTTCGGTAACCAGGTACATGACGAGCGCATTAGTCACGAGCATTAAGTGATAATGTCCTATCGTTGGTTTATAAGTGGAGAAAGATATGCTAATACTTATACGAGATAACGGGAATACTCGTACAGGATTTATCTATTCGCTCGTGTTCTTATCATCGACACTTATAACATTTACCTCCATTAAACAGGCTATGATTCAGAGCGATAATTAACCACAAACTATCCTAAGAGTGTATTACTTGGGTCTCGCCTGACTTAGAACGCCGTGCAGATTGTTATTGCGCGTTACGTAGGTATACCCACTCGGTTATGCGGTCATTTACAGCGATAGAAATCAATCGTGTACGTGAAATCGTCACGCATTTTGCCTCAGATGACCGTATGATTTTCTAGATACCTAGTGGGATACACAACGAGGTAACGAGAAAATTTAGCCCTCGGTGAATGAAGTAGTCCAAAATATCGTGCTTACAGGAAAATGTTTTTAAGGAGACAATGCATGTGTATGTCGCATGCGCTTGATAACTTGTCTTCAGTATTTCATTATCAAATGGCTTAAGCAAAGCCGACGTCGAAGGACGTTGCACGATGGCGGGAAAGAAATCTGCTCCCCGGGAGTCTGGACACGTGCCGTGTCCATTCGGGCCTGAAACAGGTGATATTACACCAGTGGCCGTTTTTGTTTATTTACATGGCCGGTGTCTCCTCCCACGCCCAAATCAATGTTGGGCCCGGCATCGGTGGACCATCGTTGGCATCAGTGGACCATCGTTGGCATCAGACCGCTATGCTGGTGAAGACACTTGAACAAATACGATCTCGCCCTCGCAACAGTGATCGCTCCCATTATGTAAACAATGGCAGCTGATGTCGTATATTTGCAATCACCGTAATTAAAATGAAAAGTAAAGGCAACGCCTTATTGACTTGACTAAGGTTATGATTAACACAAGCTTTCGTATACAAGTAATTTCTACTTCATCAAGTGAAATGAATAGGGGTACTAAAACATACGGAATATATATTGGAGCAGATCAGTCTCACGCTACCTCTCTCCAGAGCTATGTGGAAAATATAAGTAACATTCTTCCATCACAAGCAAAATTCAGAACTGCAACTTCAACGTCACTCTCCCCTCATAAGAAGTCCGCCGACTCCGAACAGCGCCGCCCGACTTCTCACTAACACCTGTCGCTCTCATATGACTCCTGTTTTTCCCTCGCTCTGTTGGGTGACTCGTCACGTCTTGAATCTTTTTACTTCTATTAATTCATATATGCATCCACGGCATTCCATCTTCCTACCGCTCTTCAGTCATCGGCATTAATTCATCTGTACCGCTCTACTCGATCGAACTCTTTACTTAGCCCCGTTGTTCCTCGTATGAAACTCGTAAGTTTTGGTGACCGCGCTTTCTACACTAATGTCCCTCGTCTTTTCAATGATTTTCCAGTTAATATTAGTTAATATCCAGTTAAAAGACAATGCAAAAGTATAAATCAATCCAATAGTCTACTAAAAAACACGTGCGTTCTTAATCTAAATGCAACGCTGGTTCTGATGTATGCAATAATATTTAAGACATTACATATATTGGGAATTGCTGAAATATCTCAGAAATATGTGTTTTGCCGGGTTATTAGTGCAGCCTTAGTTAATACTGTAGGAAGCTGATTACTGTTAATTGATATGCGTGTTATTTTCTGACTGCTTAGGCCATATCAATGTTTTCATATAGGGTATTTATTGATTTAAAGTGTGTTAAATAGCAATGCTATTAGTGCACTTTGAAATAATCAAATATATTTCATTTTAAATGAGACAGAGAACAAGAGAAAAGTGAAAAGATAAGACAAATAAAATTACTAGAGTGCGAACAAATGTGGCCAATGTTAGGAAAAGGGAGAAAAGGGTATAGTAACAGCGTGTAGAAAATATGTTGCTATTTACTTATCTTTATTAGTTGAAGGCCATGTGGGTTCTAGTCGCGGTAGTGCGAGAAAAGCCCTCGTCTCTGTTAAGTACTTCACCCCTAGAAAGTATCGCCCCTACTCACGGCATCTAATGAAGTATAGTTATAAAGGAATGGTTGCGTTAATTATAACCTTAGTTAGTCAATAAGGTGTTACCTTTACTTTTCGTTTTATATGATTGGTTAACACGGCATCCCACATCTTGCGCGATTCCAGTTCCCATCCTGGGGCGATATTTTGCCAACTGGACAGATATCTGTTTTATTCGTGACTACCAACACACAAACACGCCGAAAGGCTGTGATTTCCATGTTCTGTGTCCACTGCCTGTTATGACTAGGAACAACTTGCGCGAACTATGGCGTCGTCGCAGCCGCCGCCGTCACCACCATCATCACCATCAGCCTGTGACGTCCCACTGCTGGACAAAGACCTCTCCCAATGTGCGCCACGTGTCTCGCTTTTCATCCAGTCTCGTCCATGCCACGGTCTCTGTTGCTTGCACCAGCTCATTCCGGCATCGCATTTTTGGTCGTCCGAGGTTTCTCATTCCATAGATCGGTTGCCATTCAGTTGTTAATCGAGTCCATCTTCAAAACTTAATGCTTGCCACATCTCCTGCCCATTTCTATTAACTTTGCTTGGCGGTGACAATGTCTTTGACTTTACTTGCCGGATCCAAACGTTTGTTTTGTTTTTGTTACCTATTTTGTTTGACCCATATCCCCAAGACAAGTGTATTTGACATCAAGTAACGGCGATCGCTTCACCGTCGTGCGGGCTCAGTCGTATCTTAAGGAGTCCTGTAACCTCAAGTAATGCAATCGAATTTTGGCAGTCACTTAATCGTCCGCCTTAAAACAAAATTGCTTCTTCGTCGAATCTAATACTGTGCAAACTGTCAGTAATTGCTAGTATATACAGTACATCACACATCACATCGTCCGCGACGATTTTCTCACGTTCATTGTCAAAACTTCGAGCTACATAAGTGCCGCTTTTGCTCGTTTAGAGCGGGATTATTCTCGTGAAGGGTCACTATGTCACTATATAGGCCTGTATAATCTTCCTGCTGCCTTTCCTAGTGATACCATATCACCTGTTGTTTGCAAGCTCGGAGAGACCAAATGAATTGAGTGAACAGAGTAGCCTATATTAATTTGTTATCGACACTGATCGTTGATGTGGGTTCACGCATGGCGAGGCATGAGATGCTGTAGGCAGAAGATGTATTCACAAAAACCTATAGTAAATGTAGTAAAACGTTGTTTACGATAACACCCAAGCACCTGTCGGGCGCCGTGTGTATGTGATGAATAAATTATGCTAATTAGAGCATCTTTTCATGCAAATAAGTGAACATGCATTGGTGGAACAATATTATGAATAGGCAGGCTTTTAGATGGGGTGGTCTCTTGTTGATAATAGTAAAAGTAAAAGTAAAATAATGTCAATTACGCTATCTGATTTTATTTGTCGGCATCCACATGGCGTCTGGGTAATGTCAAAGTATACGTATGACCCGGTGCCGATGTTTTCGTTTGTCGTGGTTGATCTTGTCATCGTTAGTCATCTCCTTGTCGTCGTTGTCATCAATGTAGTTGCCGCCTGTTGATGATATCGTCGACCCTATCTTGACAGATAAAATATGCTTATGGTGCCTATCTCCAAACCTCTGGGATGAGTTCGATAAGAAACCCATGAACAAGCACCGAAACCAACAGGATTACCAATTTATTATATTACGTATGTTATATAACTCTTGTCGATATTATCATCATCTTCGTCGTCGTTTGTTGCTACAGTTACTATATCGACTTGGTGGTCGTTGTCGTTATCATTGTGCAATAGCACGCATCAATTATTCTTCCATTACACCTGTAATGAGTGTGTCCTCTCTGACGTTTCGCGGAAAACTACTTTCCGGGCTGCCGCTCCCCTAACTTTTTTTTATCCTAGGGCTCGTGACTTAGTGAAGGCGTAAGAAAATCTGCGATGCACCTGCCTTTCATACCTGTTTACCGGCGTAACAGACACGCTACTATATGATACGATATCTATTATTTAGGCTTTCTAAAGGATAAAGTCTTTTGTTGTGGTGCGTAGTCGCGTATGTAAGGTTATTTATAAGTATGCGGCTCACTGACGTCAGTGGCAGGTGGCACTCGCTACCCGACTCGCGGTTTATTTCCTCTGCAGGTATTCTATGACTGATTAGATGGGTTTTATATGCATGAGAATGACAACATTTTGATTCTTGATATAATTATATATATATATATATAAACTGACTTCGTTGAAACATCAGACCGGCGGTCGTGGGTTCGAGCCACACTACACGCAAGGTTATATCTCTGCGCTATTTATGAACCACTATACCACTATATACGAAAGCTTGTGTTAATCCTTATACAGTTAGTCAACAAGGTGTTACCTTTGTATTTTCGTATTTACGACATGGCTAACACGGCAACCCACACCTCTATACCTGCCACTCATTCACGTTGCCTAGTTTAAGGAATGCTGTCCAAAATATACAGCAACATGCTCGTTCAAGGAATGTCTGTGATACCGGTCTATACCACGGAAGTCGAGATTTCCACGTTAATGCTATATCGTGACGTAACACGTGGCCCTTCAGGAACTATTTACCCAAATTCACCCATGACTATTTACGCTACAAACAAACCTGTATTACGGAGAGCTATTTGCGGTTTTCATACGAATAAACAACGTTTGGAGTCATGTTTGGTTGTTTACCCGATCGCTTTTAGTTCGGTTAACGCGCGTCATTTTACGATTATGATAATTCATGCTAATGGAAAGGTCTGTAACAGTCAGGCCTACTCAATCGATGTTTAATTCAAATTCGAGACCTAGCACGATTAATCGTATCGTGATATCGAATATGAAAATACATCATAAAAGAGTACTATACGCTTGTATGTTGTTATCGCTGATGAAACAATCCCATATTATGAGTTTTTCCATAAATTTACATACCCGGTAGTATTTTCTGATTATTACAATCTCCATTTGTTATGTTAAATTAGCTATTATAGGGAACAATAAAGGCCGTATACTAAATGTCGAACGGGGTAGCTGAGTGGCAGAGCGCCGGCTTCCGAACCAGAGGGTGGGGGATTTGGATCCAGGCTATATTATTATGTTTTTCCTGTTGTGCCCTTGAGCAAGGTACTTTATCGCGATTGCTCTGGTCGACTTGGCCATAAATAAGTACCGGTGGAATTTCCTTGTGGCAACGTAAATGAATATACACTGGGGAAGTAAATATGTGAGTAGCCTACGGGCGCCCATTATAGAGCTGCCATTCCCCGTGAGTTCTCGCAAATCGGGTTCAGGGTGCGGGTCCCATCAGGGGTATAGGTTTTTTCCTGTGCATTACTCTCCAGCTATGTATATCATGTGTTCATTGCATGATATTGTGAACATGGCTGGTTATAGTTGTGTGTTCTATATGGTATAGACATGTGCACGACATGTCCACTGAATGCTACAGTTGTGGCGGCGTGGTTGTGTCTATAGTAAGATACAGTCGTGTATTGTAACGTCGTATACACATTCTGCTATAATTGTGTTTACATACGCTATACACAGCATGGTATGGTCGTGTAAATATCATTCATATAAACGTTACGGTATAGTCGTGCAGACGGTATGGTGGATGACCGTGTAAAGAGTAGGATGGTAGGGTGTAATCATATACATGGCATGGATGATTTTAATCATCAATACGGTATCTTGTATATAAAATCGTATACATGTGCGTGCGTGTCATACAGTGTAGTGTGCGTTTGGTGGTTGCGAGAACAGGATTCTCCCATGCTTCATGACTCAATTTCAGTTTCAATTTAATAAGCAACAACTCCAGTGAGGCACGTAGACGGTAGATTAGCAACAGTGCACGTGTAATAATGAGGGATACATATTCCGTGACGATTGTGGAGTAATATTAATCTCTCTACTCCACGACTAATACCTCACGCCAATATCCTGTAGCGGCCCACGCGAGATACAGGTGGGATTCACCAGTTAATCCGCGCGATGCCAAAAGAAGATGCGGTATTAAATTTGTCAAAGGGAGGCTCCGCTTAAAGGCAATTGTGTCATTCGTGAAAATGACACTATTGCGAGGTAATCGCGACAAAGTTCACTCTACGGTAGCTCGTATAAAACGATACTGGTGGGAAAATCTGCAATATTGTACGTGTCAGATATTTTGCGAGTGCCTTTATATTCTTGAGTGTTGACACTGTGACATGACTTCTAATTGTGATTGATCCATTGGTCGAGGTATCGATCGATACGTTTGTTGAGCTTTATTCTTCTTGTAAACTTGTGGTATCTTATGCGATTGGGGAGAGTGCAATAGGCGCGAGTTAGGCACACTTTCCTAGGTATCATTATTTAACGATTGTATTGCATCAAAAGTATAGACTCGGATGTGGAATCACGCCGCTTGTATCCGAACAATACATCAAATTTATGATAGTGTATACTTTTATGTTGATTTTAAAATCTTTTAATTGTAGAAGTACTGGCGAGTATCCTGTCTAACAACTCGTATTTAAAAATCAATACTTAACGAATCGTAAAATTTTCGCCAAGAATGAACGCTGCGGTGTTATTTTTCTCGATTTTAATTCTTCTGGCGTCACTTTTGTGTCCCGTATTACATGCCCCATCCGTCATTACAAAAGTTTTCTTGCTTTTCTTACTGCGGCGATAATTAGAGTCTATAAGCGTATAGTATTGGGAGTTCCTTTTGGCAGATGCGTCTATTGAAAACTTAATGATATACAAAGAGTTCTGCGATGGTTTTACCGAGTAAAGATGGCCTATATCTATTCAAACACATTTAATAATGGGCACGTCATGGGGTTGTGTATAAAACGATGTACAATGTACACATGGTGCATGTTTGACGGATATCGTGTCTATATCTCATCCATCTGCCTAGTCAACACCGCAATAATTCCTGCGCACGACTCAATGTATGTCGCATGATCAACGACAACAGTATCTTACGCCCCGACGCTATAAGAAGTGTATTCTGTATCTAGTGTTAACAGACTTTTACGCTCGGTATTTATTCGAATACGTAATTCAATTCACGTTTTGTCGTGGTCCTTGTGTAGATACCTGTCTCCTCTAGTCATTGTGAAATGGACGCAAACTGCGTTGGAATTGTGGTCTGCGCCAATTTAAAGTGTAGTCAAGTGATCGAGGCTCAGGTAGCCAGCAACTGCGATAAACCAGACCCGTAACTGCAGACTATGGTGCCATTCGTTACAGGCACCACATTCTTAATGTTTCTGTATATGTATTTATTGATGTAAAATGTGTTAGACACAATGCTGTTAGTGCACTTTAAATAAAATATATTTCATCATAGCGTTTCTCTTGGGACTTATTCGTGTTATGATGCCGGTTTTTGACTCGTACCTAAATTAAATCGCATACAAGTCCTAAACATGGAGTGTAGAATATACAATACTCGAGTAGTCCGGTGTTTCGTAATGTAATGTAATAAAACCAATTAGAAGAACGTGGGTTAGTCGTGGAGTACATCAATTAGTGCGCGGAGTTATGTGAATGGCCCTGTAAAGTTGACGCGACTTTATAAACACAACCTAGTAAGACAAATAGCTTCAGTCTCGCAACGTTACGACGACTAGTAAGGCGATAATTGTTGTATCGCCATCCACCACCGCCGACTACAGCGTCGTCAGACAATGGGAGTTTACCTGGGTGCATGCCTTTAAAGCTTTGTTATTTCGGTACCCCTAGTTGACGTGGTCGGTTGCACTTGTTGTATTGTAATCCTTGGAGACTTAGGCAGTACACATCTGCATTAACGCCAGTCTTTGGCGAAAGAAACGTTGGGGCTCAGCATTCCTGCATACTAACCAATCATTACGGTGATGTTAATGGGGGTAGCCAATCTGGTTCTTTAAATAGTTGTAAAGGAATACACAGAAAAAACCTATATATGTGATGGGACTCGATCCCGTGACCTTCAGATAACCGGTCTGGTTCTCTTCTCTACCAACTGAGCTACAGGTGCAAGCTTTCTCCGGCGCGTTTTGGTATTTGACACCGTTTTTGAGAACCACCGATAGTGAAAGTCCCTATATCATGCCAGCGATATATACAGATATCTGTATTAAGCATGATGGACTATAAAGTGATTGGCTGATCTTTTGCGGTGTTTTCTATATTAATGTGATGTTAATTAGCCAATGTGGTTCTTTGAATAGTTGTAAAGAAATCCTCAAAATTTTTCTGTAGCTCAGTTGGTAGAGCATCAAACCGGTTATCTGGAGGTCGTGGGTTCGAGTCCCATAAGGGGTATAGGTTTTAGCTGTGCATTTCTTTCCAACTATTCAAAGAACCACTTTGGCTTCCCCCATTATCACCACGTTAATATAGAAAACACCGCAAAAATCAGCCAATCAATTTACAGCCCATCATGTTTGTTACAGATATCTGTGTACATCGCTGGCATGATATGCGGACTTTAAATGTCAGTGGCTCTCAAAAACGGTGTCGAAAACCTAAATGCGCAGAAGAAAGCTTGCCCCTGTCGCTCAGTTGGTAGAGCACCAGCCCGGTTATCTGGGGTTTGTGGGTTCGATTCCCATCAGAGGTATATGTTTTTTCTGTGCGTTTCTTTCCAATAGTTCAATAATTGTATGTTTTCGACTTTTCATTGAGTGCTCATTTCTTATGCCTTCAAGCCAACATTTTGTATTGGCCGATGGAATGAAGATGGAGCATTGATTGCAAAATGCACCCTGGGTATACAAAATGAATGACTGGCCTAAATGAAACAATTCGACAATATGGCCTGTTACGTGAGATTTGAAAAGAGAATGTTATTTTCGTTGCACATACTAGACTAGAGATCTACGAATTGTAGCTACTGTAGTTACGAATCGTTATATCATTGTATTAATGGTCATTAATGATCGCCTAGTTTTAAACAATCGCGAGAATATAGGCATTGTCTATGAGGCGTGGTCGGCTGCCGTATACTAGTAACTCCGCCATGCCTTATTTAAGAAGCTCTATACTTCGTCTTTAGAGACGACTGCCTATCATGGTCTAAGCGGTTTTTACGGCCAACACGCGTATACAGGGTATCGCGCACAAACGGTTCCACACTGAGCGAGAATTGATTGCAATTAGTCAACTATTTGGGTCCATCCTCTTTCTGACGGTATTTGTCATAAACCCTTCAAAACCAGGCGTGAAACCCGCGGTGAGCGATAAACACGTAGTCAGGTATATTGTAGTGTCACGGGTGGGTCTCTCCGGGGATTCCGTGTGGGGTGGGGCAACAACATCGGCTTTAGCGTATGTGGGTGTAAGTACTGATACGTGACAATGGTACCATGTTTGTTGGGGTGCGGCTTTAATTACGTACTCCAACGGGGACTATGTGTCCTGTCAAATTCTTCGCGTCATATTGCTTCCAATGGCAATTTGCGGATTCAGTCATTTTCTATTTTCGCCCCATTTTGTGACATCTGAACATCCGGCATGTTGCATCAAAATAATAGCCTTACATAATAACTGTTCCCTTCTTGTGAGATTTTCGTTGTTAACTTTGTTGTTATAGTAACATAGACGTAACTAACACTGTTTTGTTGGTGTAGGTAATACGCCGTGTTTAGCCAATTATACCCGCATGTTATATAAGTATGGAAATCCACAATCAAAATATATAAACATCATTCATGGAATTAGCTTAAATATGCTAGATGATACTTAAAGTTGTTACGCCTAGAAATTACGGGTTACATAATAATTATTACAATTATCACTTCATTGTGCTATCACATTATGCTATGATGAAAATTAAAAGAAATATGCGAAACTGGGTCAATTTTAATCAGACTCACACATTGATTTCTAGAATCTGTAAGTTTTTCGAGTCGATCGTCTTGGGTCCCAATCAAGTTGAAAGCCTCCATTTTTTGACATAAACACTTTTATTCGAGTTATACGTGCATTTTTCAACAATGGGTTTCCGTCGGGTATAAGTGTCTGTCAAGTAAAGCACCGACGCCTCTCCAGAACGCATTTGTTGTGTGTAGCGTTGTACTTACAAGTGTCGTCTGCGGGCCCCAATTATTATTAAATTACCAATTATTTCCATTTCTGAAAGTGCTCGTTGAGTGTGACGGTATTATTATTATTATCCGTTAAATATCAATGTAAGCGGTGTCTTCTTTCTATAGAAACATCATACAACGTGCTGATTTCTGCGGAGTTGTATTTTCATGCTCGGAAATTCCTCTTACACCTTGTATGACGTCATAATAACCGATTAACATATATTACAAGAAATTACCACTAAGTGAGAGCTTGTTGCCAAACATGTATGTTTTTACATTCTCCACGCAGACAACTTGACGCCTCTAAAGATTATTGTGAAATCATCGGTGATGAATGATCTATTTACCGAGCGTCCCACACGGTTACTTATTCCTTATAGATTTGTTTCGTTGTATAACATCGTCACATTACTCATCTGAATTCCGAAAATTGTCATTTTTCGTACGATAAGTACCAGTCGGCTTTTAGTATGCCGTAAAATATTGCCTGAAGGTGGGTTCTATCTTCAATTATGGAGAATAAACCTAACTTGTACCAATTCTGGTCCTACTAACACCACCACCACAGCCCTTGCCCCGGCAAATAAGAGAACGTGAGATCAAATATTGACATTTCAATGTAGGCCCTATATATCTGTTCTCGTTATAAGACTTGCGGGTAGATATATAACCCGAGTCTTCTACTTTTCTATCAAGATTGTTATTAGCTCATATTAATGTGTTTTAGAAGCTGCAGCCATGATGTTTTTTCGCAGAATAATAATCCTTATAAAAAACGACCGATAGGTTAAGAGACACCCGGATCTTCGTGTCCGGGCCACTTTTCTTTTAGAGGAGGGGTATGTCTGATGACTAATGGAATAGGAAAATAAGCAAGAACCGAATGGTAATACGTTTGCTTTGTCTAGATTTTCTTGGGCGACCACGCAACCAAATGGTGGCTCGACATGACACGTAAATGAATAATGGTGGTTCTAGTAGCTACGCCCCACAACCAAGATAAGCCATTGTCGTCTGTGTTACCGTCTTTATGCCACGATGGCAGCCACTACATTCAAACTCATCTTTCGGGACACAATGCTATTATTTCAGGCCCATCTACGAGGTAAACAAAAGAGCGGGTATCTCGTTTCAATGCACCGTTCGAACTTCGTGGCCGCCCTGCACTCAGTGGCGTTGCGTCACGACTGTCTGCTCGGCTGACCCCTTTTACATCTCTACTGTGTACAAGCACCTGTTTGCTGTACCTGAACTTACTAAGACTGTCCCGTGTCGGTAAGAAGTGTCCAATGTGACGTAATTCGCACTGAACAATAGACATTGTGCGAACCCGCGTTGATTTATCCCAGAAAGATGGAGGCAGTCACGGTCAGATCGTCTCTTTGTATTGTCATCCTGGTCGAGATGTGACCAACAATATCGGATAGAATCAACCTTCGAAAATGGGATTACAAAGCACTGAAAAATGCTCGTCCTACGTTTCGCCACAGCGGGTTCGTTTGGTTCTTTGGTGACTTCTTAAGTTCGTTTGGCTCTACTAGTGACATTTGCCGTATATATAATAAACCTGCTTATCAGCCACCGAAATTTCCCTTCAGGGAAATTAAACACACAATTATCAGTATATCACGTTCAATCGCGTTGAGTAGTAAAAATTAAGAATTTTACCGATGAAAATAACGAAAAATTGTCTCATTTGATAAAACGGGAAGGAGACTCTACGATAGAGCCTTTTGTTGCGTGTCAATTCATTGCATTGTGGGTAATTTAATTTATATCCGTAAACCTAACGGCAGCCAGTTTCGTAACGTAGTTTGTCCCGTATGTCACGCTAGCCGCGCAGTGGAGTTGGTAAACGTTAATGTACACATAAATTTCAAGCAAAATAGGAGCGCATCATGTAGTTTGTTTAGTCAATCTTAAGATTCCTGGGTATTACCGTAGGATGTCATTTTCCAGTGACGGTGCCGTCTTGCGCGCGGTAAGAGCATCTAAAACAGGTGCGGGTAGAGAAAAACGGATGCTAGGCGGCGTGGGTCGCGTGGCACGCGCGCGTCGACTGGTGGACAAGATCTGACACCATTGTACAATAACTATAGCGTCGTAGCTATGTCATGGTTGTGTCGTGTATCGGATCGCGTGCCTATATAGTGCGGCCTAAACAGGCGCGTATTACATGCCAATACACACACACGCGCGCAGACTCCCTACTGTGTAATTAATGTGTAATGTGCATGACATCTGCCGATCATGTCGACAGTTACTCGTGTTTGATTTGTGCACCGGTACAGTTAGAAGTGACGCAATTTGCCGAAGAAACTTCTCAATTGATGGGTGGTCCATAAGGCAGGGTGTCCAATGTGAGTCTCCCGAGGGTTTTGGCTGATGGAGCTGGAGCCGCCGTGCACCAGAATTTGATTTGGTTCATAGGGTCGGAACTAATGTCGTGCATTTGATTTGGCTGATAGAGTCGAGGCTAATGTCATGCATCCGATGTGGTTGATAGGGTGGAATCTAATGTCATGCATTCTATGTAGTTAATAGACCTGAAACTAATGTCATGTATTCCATGTGATTGATAGAGTCGAAGGTAATCTCACGCATTTGTTGTATTTGACGAACCCGATGTCGATGTCGTGCAGTTGTCGAAGCTAATACCACAGAGTTGTCGTCCTTCCTGCTTGTCTACGATATGTTGGTGGGTTTAATGAATAGTTGAATCGTTATTGCTCGCATGCCTTATGTTAATTAAAACACAACATTTATAAATTAAAACTTATACAATAGGCTAGCTCGTCTGCTTGTTCTACTTTCCCCATTTCCTCTATTTCCCCCTATTTTCGTCCGTGTATTTTTTTTTTCTTGAAACGTGTACTGTGCACATTCTGGTTTGCCCACGTGATTACATTGTGAGAAATTCGACTAGATTGTTGAGAGACCAGCTTATCTCGTTTATATTTACGCAGCAAGGTATTATAATAGAGCAGCGAACAAAATATAATGGAAGATATTTTCTAAGTTAACTCGAGCAGTGTGTACAAGATGTTGTGCTGTCGTGTACACGTATATTCAATTGGACCCAATCTTATATCTGCAGATGTGACGCGAATTGGTACGGCCGCACCAATGAGGTTTATTAAAAGCATTATCATTTTATTGATCGCCTATCGGATCATCGCGCGTCACTTTCGCGCCAAAATGAACGTATGACTCACGGCGTCATCGTTTCCCGCCAAATGCCACGTGGGGGATCATTTCGTACCAGTGACGCAACCGTGAATTTTCCAGATACTGTATAAATAAGGATTTATTGTGATTTGTGAAACGTCATCGCGTCATGTATAAATTCTCCAGAAAGCCAAATCTATCTCGGACACTGGGTATATTACGCGCGAAAAAAAACTAGTTCATCGCTATATTCTTTGTAACTCGCAATAAGTAAATATCTAAGTGACGAACGACATATCAATATCATATAGCGTCTTTATCTATTTTTGTCAGTCGGCATATGATATACGTGGGTGCAATGGTCCATACTCCGGATACCAGTGGATAGGAGCGATAAGAAAATGGCTCACAGTGGTGGCGTATAGGATGTGACGAATAAAATGGAACACAGAGGCAGAGGCGGGCGAGCCGACGAGGACAAAGGAGAGGGGATGGGAATGGGATGTCTATCGAATATAATAGTAGACTGTAATTAGTGAGTTGTAAGGCAATTAATGGCCCCTTACAAGATAGCCTGTGGTTGTAACGATATCGCTGAATATGGTTAGCCTCATTTATTATGGTTAGTAAAATCACCCCACAACGATCAAAAAAGACTGGCGGCACCTCCCCATATCACACACTCCGCTAAATTTGCGACGAGGTAACGCCACGGGAGAGAGTCATATTTCGGAACACAACCACATCAGAGGGAAGAAACCTCCGCATAACCAGACTATATGGGCTGGTTAAGTCCCCCGGGGTATAAGGTGAATTTTTACCAAAATACGCCACATTTACTATTTTAGGTAAAACGGGTACTCGAACCGGGTCTCGCGGAATTTAAGTTTATCAATTTAGTTGCTACATCACCCGACTTTGTGTTAGTAATAAAGAATTGAGAAAGACGGCATATCTTGACAATGGTGCAGTGAGAAAGGCCAGATGATCGTTCAAGAATATGAGAACCCTATATCGGCAGACGAGAGAAATCACACTGTAATCCCCCCCCCCCCAACTGGATCAATATCGAGTGTTTTACTCAGTAAAGATTCTCGATGACCCGCCAGCGTTATCCCTGCTCCTTTCAAGCTGTCTCTACCAAGTAGACGACTGGCCACTTCCATAATATTTACTTTAATCCCAATCAATAACGCGTGCGCGCTGTCCGCGTGCTAGTAACTAATAATCCAACCCGTATGTCGAGCGGGTTAATTGGTCATAATCGCTGTAAATGGCCACGTGGGGCGCGAAGTGGTTGACTCACATACGGGTGCTCGAATGTCTGCCCCACTCCCCTACCGGTCCGGGTATCTCTTATGTTAGTCCGGGATACCGGAGAGATCAATAGACCTGCTACCATAGACACACATAATATGTGACATTGGATGCTGGTAACATCTTACAAAAGTAGGCGCTGAATAAAAAAAAATCGACAAGATCGTTTTATATGTGCGTAGTATACAGAGTCCTGTCAGCGTTGCCATTATACAATATACCGATGCGGTCCGTCTCTTTCAAAAGTGCAGCCTGCCGCCGGATTAATTCAATAATTTATGTTGCATGCGGTCCTCAGATCCCGTGACTACGTTTACCGGGGGAAGTCAAAGCCTATAATTTATATGATCTGTATAATAAAATACGCATTAATACGAGATTTCTTTGATTGTGTGACTTCGGTACGTGTAATGATTGGGAAGTCAATTAGTTGATGAGGTGTTATCTTTTCTTTTCGTAATCTACAGAAAATAATTGGAATAACTCGATCACTCATTTGCTCTATCTCACATGTGTAAACAACTTTGCCTAGGTGGTTAAAGTTGTATCATAAGGTGTGAACTGTATAATTATAAGAAGGCCGCATTGTGTCGTGTTGCGTTACCATGCCCCAGTTAATTGATCTAGTATCCTCTTTTTCATGTCTCAAACGGTTTGTCTCTGTATATGTAGATTATTTTATCTATTTATTTATAGGCTGACTACCGAAGTAATCGTTTTGTAGGCCAATTTCATTTATGACCCTTTACAAAGCTAGCCTATGTGGTTAACACGACAATTTGATTAGCCTCCCTTA